>VYZM01018751.1:13827-51986 GCA_013398915.1 Dromas ardeola | reverse complement strand
AAATAATAATAATAATAATAATAATAATAAAAGATGAATGTGACACTAGCAACTACTTCTAAGAAACAAACAAAATTCCTCCTTTTTTTATTCCACAGCAAAACCCAACATGCTTTGTTTTGGCATATGGAAAGTACAAACACCTTACCCATCTCCCATTACAAAAACTAAAATTACTGCATATGTTAGCATGACTGAAATGAGAACACAGACAAATATACGTAAAGTACGTCACCCAACTTGAGCCTCAAACTAGATGTCTTATTCTAGCAACAATTCCTAAAAAAAGTTATTTTTTATTACTGGCCCGAGGCAAATTCAACTGAGATTATGCTTCTCAGGGGAAAAGAAGCATTTTCTGAGTACGCTGTAAAATCTGAAGATATGTGTCCTCCGAGTCATATTAGCACAGTCCACAGAATTCCACAGTTCCTTCTCTAGCAAATGTATCACCTGAATACATGAGAGTAATACCTGTTTTGTGATCCACTTAAGCTTTCTATTACTATATGTTAGCTGCTCTTAAATTTTGCTGTGATGGTCCTATCTCTTATTAGACAATTTCAAGCATTCTTTACTAACTTTGATCAACATAAGACCTTGACAGGTCTTATGGCTCCAGATTTTCATGTCAAGCTTCATCTTTTTGACCTTTAGGAGTCTCTGTGGTCTAATTCTCCTGTATCATAACAATTTATGGTTTTCTATATTCAGTGTAAATGCTTTCAGTCCTAAGTCTCTGGCCATCTATTTTCATGTATTAAGTGCACTTCAGTGAGAGACACATCTTTAAAATATCGTCATGTTTTTATCTTTTTGGAATATTTATATGCCTCAAAATATTATTATTGTTGTTGTTGTTGTTGTTGTTGTTGTTGTTGTTGTTGTTATTATTATTATTATTATAATATAAGATGCTAAGTTTGCAATAATTGCAGGGAACTCTTTACTTAGTCCTGATAAAAAAATATTCAGCTGTCTTGGTTGGTTTCTGCTGTAAAACAGATAAAGCCAAGGAACCAACTGATGAGAAACATGCAAAAAAGCAGAACGGGCAGTAGCCGCCCACTGTGATATTACAGACTAGGAGCAATACAACGAAACTAAAAGGAATGAGAAATGCTCGGTAAAAATTTTGTGATATAAATCATTAGATGGACACAGACAACAGCCACGTATACTGTAAAAGCTGCAAAATGAGAACAGCTAAATAGATTAGGATTAGCTATACTGCAGTCTCACAGCCTGGTTGCAGACTGCAAAACAGAAGAGATCAGTTCTCCTACCACATAAAATCTGGTTCTCTGATAACTGCTGACAATCAAGCTGTAAGACTTCCTTTCTTAAGCCTTATAAAAACAGTTGTTGTTTTTCTCCCCCTACCCCCCACTGAAAAATGGTTCTAAAAACAAAGAATCGGCATAGTTGAAAGGAGTCCCAAGACAGCATTTAGTCCATCCTACACCTCTGTTGCGTCAAAAATTTCTTTTTAAGATGAAATGAAGCCTCACATAGTTATTATATTCTTAAATGATATGTTCTCCAGTCCTCAACTACATATTTTTCTTTCCCACTTTTTACGAACACAAATCTTGACTTTACAGACCACAGACTCTGAACTATACAGCTGCAGAAGACCTACGGGAACTCATGCCATTCAAATATTGTGAAAGTTTCCCAGAGTTCATCCTCACTGAAGGTAAATAACAAACCTGGAGAGTCTCCTTTTAGATTAAGGCTATCATCTAATGGTTGAAAGAAGAATTGGGCATTTTAAATCCTTGAGTCTATTCTCAGCTGTGTCTTTAATTCACTTGGTGAAAGTTTGGCTCAGAACATCTTTTACTCCAGATCTGATATCCAGTAGAAAGGGCGGATTACTACCACTTTAATTGCAGCTTTTCCCAAGATTATTTATCTTTCCAAGTGCTCTGAGATACTTGGAATAAAAGGTTTTAAAACCAAATTAAATTCACTAAATATCTTTCAGCACCTAAGTTTAGTATCACTACAAGAAGTAAGGAAGGGAAATTAGTAGTAATAAGAACACAATATTTTCTCCGTTATTCACTGTGGTAAAAATCCATAGTTCTAATTGTTTTGAAGGATACGTACCGACAACAATGAAAACAAAAATTTGGTTGAAGCAGAAGAACCTCTGAACCTCTGATGAATAAACAAATTTTCATCTTCCTGCTCCTCATTCATTAAGATTTTATTAATATAAATATTTGATCCATTCAACAATTACAAGAAGGCATAAAAATATTTCGCGTCGCTTTTTCCTACATTAATGGAACAAACTCCTAGAAGAAATAAAGTACTTTCTTCTCCAGGTACACTTATTGACAAGGTCCTACTATGGCTGCAAAACTTTTGATGCAAGACAGGTAACTTCCAGGTTCAAATTCACCAAAACTTAAACAGAACACAGACTTTATACCTGAGTCCTTTGTCTTGCAAGAACACCAGGGTTTATAGAGGATTTCTACCTTAGGTTGGTTTCCATTGGTGCCTAAGTATTAGCAAGACAACTATGTACTCCAAAGCTTAACCAGTTTTTTGAAACCATCAAAGCAATAATTTTCCAATTAATAAAAAAAAACCCGAAAACATTTCCATAGCTGAACTGGTAACTGTTTTGTGACACAGCAGAGACAACGTGCTAAGACTGGTAATAAATTACAAATACCAGGAACATTAATCTCAAATCCATTATAATTAAGAAATTTTTACACTGAAGGTCTTCCTACTTTCCTCATGGAGCTTCCTGAGAAAATTAGAGCTACGTATTTTTCATTTTAGACCATGGAAAGTTTCTGTGCAAAACAAAACACTGCTTTCTTTCACAAACATTAGTATGGGATAAACAGGGATGACTGAGACAGAGAACCTTTAGACTGTGCTCTTTTCTGTGCTAGTCAGGAAGGTTTAACAACACCTGTAGACCATAGGTCTGCTTTTATGTGTACATTAGGGGGAGACAAATATTTTGGAAAACTTGTTATAATTCTAAGTTATTATGTTACTTCTTAAAGTTCAACTGAAAGACAAGAACAAACCTGTTGGATGTTTTCAGTCTACTGAAAATGCAATTTCACTACCAGGATAAATGTTAAAAAGAGAACAAATTCTGGGAAAAAGCACAAAACCTTAAAATTAGAAAAAGGTAATAAAGGGTTCTTTCTTTAGTATTGAATTACTGCCAGTCTAACAAATAGACCACAGATGATGACAAACCTCAGAATTAAACTTATTCTCTGAAATGAAGGCATGTAAAAATCGGTTTAATATATGAAAAAAATGTATTTTTCTTCTGCCTCTTTAATATTCTGGAAGAAAATTGAGTAGATGTTTCTTAGTGTGCAACATTAGGCCTGGCCATTAAGCGCAACATGGCTAAAACTGCTCTCATTTTTCCTTTGAGCTGTGCTCATTCTTTGTCACTGGGGAGATTAACACCATCTTCTGTCATTCACCAGCAGAATCCCTCTTCTGCAGTTTTGGCCACTTCAAATTTTCACCCAGGTTATGCTTTCTACATAATATCCCCTTCAGTGACAAATCCACCATTAGAATTCAAATTATCATGAAACAGCACCCCAGGGTTCATCTCTGATATTCATCCACGCTTGCTAAGACTTTGTTTCAGGTTCTCATTGTCCTGCAACAAGATCCTTTCCTCTGGCTTTGACGGTGTTATTCATTCACGAATACTCACACCAAGGTTATCTTCCCAGTGTACTGCAGTGAGCATGGCACCCTGCTCTCTACGTGTCTCTGCTACATTTCTCTCTGTCACCTATATACTACTATGCAACATCTCATTAACCTTCAAGAAAGCAACGTCCCATTTTGATGTTCCCAGCACATGAAGCCTACCACCTATGTTTGTTCAGAAATAAGAAAAAGCCCCTCTATGCTTTCCCATATGTTTCTCTTCATAAACTGTGTACCCGTAAAGCACTTCTGTTCATTCAGAATCGTCCCACTGTAGCTTCAAAGTCTGACAGCCGCTAGGCCGCTGCCACGCTAAGATCACCATCGTTATTCAAGATTACTTCAGCACTTCCTGGTGGTTCCATGTATTCACTTATTGGCTCCTTATGTATTTAAACTGATCTTTTTCTGTGCTGTACAGGACCTGATACACTGGTGTCCTGGGCTCATAGAAAGAGTTCCTATGTACTCGGGTGATAAAAATAAAAAGCACCATACATCTGCCAAGGACACATCCACATCTGCACCAACCTTGCCTCAGGAAGCTCATATTCTAGATGATATCATGAAAAAAATTAATTATATATATTTCTGACTGATAAACTGTGTGAATTTCAGCACACGAGCAACACAGAGACAAAGACACACTCTGGTGACACATGTTAGGGGTACAGCATACAGACATACACGAATGCCCTATGGACATAGGGACATCCATGGCCTAAGGCCATAAATACTTGTTGAAGGGGAAGCTGAGAGTTACTTACCACACTGCAGCCAGGACAGTCAGGACCATTTTCACATGTCCTACGCCGCGCCTGGATCCCTCCTCCGCATTGAGCAGTGCAGCGCTCCCACGGACCCCAGCCTGTCCAAAACACATGAGGGGGGCACAACAAATGCTCATTGCAGTACCTGTGAGAAGAGGCAAACAAGGAGGCAAAGAATCTATTTAGTACCAAGAAAACACCTTCCCTAAACATCCCTCATTTGCATTATTCAGATAGATGTTTGTACAGGGAAACATATTACGCAGAAGGCCCCTCTCTGTTCACAAAGCACTGAACTAACAATTGTCACACTGCACAGAGTTGTTTAAACATTTGAGTGGTTTTTTTAGGCTGTAATTGCGTGGGTGAAGCATTTGTTTGCTTTATTCAGTGCCTTTATAAGATCCATGCAATACAACCATGCTATTGTACTGGGAGCACGTAAGCAACGTTGACAACTACTTCATTAAAAACAGTTGTGGCTACACATCTAGGGCAGAAGTGAGTCAACCAAACGGAAGGCAATCATTTATGCAGGCAGTCTTTTATCAGTCTCCAGCTAAACATTGATTAGGATGCCTCTCTCTCGTCTTCAGAGAGCTAAACTCCCTTTCTGCTTTCCACAGTGTCTCCACTTTTATGGGTAAAATAAAAGCAAAACCATTGATTCTAGGCATAAAGAACTGTACTCTTTTCATAATGTTATTACTTTACCTTTTAAAGGGTGTTTTTAGCTATTATAATCTTTGAAGGATTTCCCAGTGGGCTGCAAACTGATTCAGAGGCCTACTAGGTTCTTGAGGAAAACAGGAATATTTTACTTCTGAGCTGTCATTATCGTAACAAGACATTCAGATATGTGGGAGGGTCCCAACTTTTAGTGAGTTTTTTCATTTTTTTTGTAAAAAACCCCTAAGATTCCTGATTTTTTGAGTGTGCCATCTAATAACTCTAGCTGTAGCACATGCTGCTTAGTAAGGACCCTCTACATAGGTCTAAAGGATTTGGGCCACCAGCAAGTGTGACTGGGGCTCTTAAAGAGAACAAGTGCTTATTTCAGATAAAGCAAAGCCACGACATATTCATAAAAGAAATGAACCTGAAGCAGGTGCTCTAATATTTTACAGATGTGGCTGGGTGGCTCTTGTTCCAACTACTGACTGTCCTGAACAAATTAATCAATCTATTACAATATTTCCTCATATTTTACACCAGCCATCCAAAATCCACTGTCTTTTTGCCCTTCCAATAAGCTTCCATCGCTTTGCACTCTCCTGCAATGAAAACTGACTCTAATACTTAAGTAATTCATTTTCTACAAAAAGAGAAATGACAGTATAAACTGTCATCATTTTCAACAAGAATAACCATAACGACACTTTTTTTTTGCAGAAAGCCCCAAGATCCTTAAGCTCTAATTCTTTGTTACCAAGGTATTTGCATGTTCGGAATTCCGTGGGAAAAAAAATGTTGTTTGTGTATGTTATATACACCAGTAGGTGTATCACATGTGCTGGAGCCTATGATTCAGAATTTGTCCCTAGCTATGAGCAACTCCATCAAAATTTAAAAGGTTGGGAGTAGAGTAAATAGGGCAGTGACATTTAGTTTTGTGTTTCTGTGTAGTTAAGGAAAGTATTAACAGTTTGTATTGACCTCATCTGCTGTTTACCAGTAAACAGAGAGAAAAAAACCCCAAACACTCAATATTTATGAATCTGCATCTCAGAATTCTTCAGTACATGATTTGGGTAAATGTTCTTCAACAGTAGCTTATACATAAACTACCTTTTTTTTCCTCCTGCATGTTCAATATTTGCAATTCACAGTTCACATTATGCTATCACTAAAGATGCAGAGGAACGTTCTGCGCCTGGATATCCTTCCCCCCAAACTTCAACAGCTGCACACATTCTTTGTCACATGCAGCCGTTTATGTGAATGTTTGCAGTAGTTTGTCTCTGTGGTCATTTATTGCGAACATGTATCCAATGAAACATAGATGCAACATCACCATTTATTTAGTCAAATGAGCACATTTTTGGCATATTTTCATTAATTCTTAATGGAGATGTGCTAAGCTAATTTGGGACACACACACAGGATAAAGCAAGTCTGCCATGAAATTGACAATTACTGACATTGAGCCATGCAAAAAGTAAGACTGAGGGTGGGACTCATCTCACCTTAAAATATAGGCATGTACAGTATAGCTGTCTATAAATGAAGTACTCATCTAAACTTGAGCAACAGCTCATGGAGAAAACCAGCCCTTTTAAAAACATGATTTATGTCACCCTAAAGCAAATATCTAATGTAGGTTATACAAATACAGCCCTCAATATACTGATTTCTCTCCATTGATTATAAAGGCTGTGTGGGAGACAGACATCTAAGCTCCCATTACAGCCAATGGAAATTTTGTCAACACAAGCTATGGAGGCTAGAATGACTAATTTGACCAAACAGGAATATACAGTAGAAGGAGACAAATCACTCTGTTCTCCACAGCCTTTATGGACTGAATTTCTACAGACCTCAGTGGAAGTTCAGACACCTGACTTACACATAAGCACATTCATGGACATCTGAAGTTAGGTGTGACAAAGCTCACTCAGATGAGACTCATGACACTATACAGTGCCTCTTTTAGTGTCAATGTGCCCTATCATCTGCTCGCTCGCTTAAGTGCAAGACAGAAAAGAAACCTAACAACCGACTCAGTAAGCACTTCAAAGGCTGGCAAATTCTGTTAGCCAACACTATTGAAAGATGCAGTTGAAACTACAAGATGAAACTGAAAAAAGTCCTAAAATAACTATGCAAACAACTTAACTTCAATTTAGGAAAAGTCTTTTTCAAAAAGTCAACAACAGAAGTGAGTGCCAATTTTTCCTTTTCTTCAGCAAAAGAAAAAAAAAAAAACAAACAACAAACCACCACAGCATACAAGCAGAATCTTATTTTCACTTCAGACAGCCAGCCTCCGAAAACATCAGGTATGTTTTCACAGCTAGAGACACCCCTGCAATTGATCTTTGAGAGCTGTGCTACAGCACGGGGCTTTGAGCCAAGCTTCATTATATCTCTTCTTGGCTGCATTTCAAGTCCCTCAGTAACCCTTTTTCCCTTTTGCTCTTTCTTCCCCTCTTAATTTTGTTCTCAGGACCCACGGGGCTAACATTTTACAGTAATTCAACAAAACATGCAATGCAAGAAACTTGAATCCGTGAAACCACTGCCCTCTCCCCTAATCTAACTGCAATGAGGTCAGAAGGGAGAACAGCCTAGAGAAATGTGGATTTTGTACAGTGGCCCTTCCCATTTCCCCTTGCTGTGAATCCAAGTTCAAATGCCCTAATAAAGCAATTGTCATACTGGGGGAGGGGAGAACATCCTCTGTCCAGTTGTGTCCACAACCACTAGTTCCTACAGTAATTTTTTTAATTTTTGCTCCAGGCAATTCCGGTACAACTGGAATTACTATTCTTGTTCCTATGAAGATCTCATCCTTTAGTAAAACATCAATTTATTTCAGTGTTGCCATGCAGCACGGAGTACCACAGGCTAATTGCATGACAGTTACAAATGTGTCTTTTTTATTCCACAGAGAGATGCTATTAAATACATAGTTCTTAATTTTGAACTATATTATAATAGCAGGTATTTAAGAAAAACAAACTAACCTTCATCACTGTCAGCTCATTCCTATGCAATATACTGTTCTGTGGTGGGTGCTCATGATTACCAGCTGGTGACTTAGTGGGAAGCACAGACTATACGGAGGTTGATGGGAATGCTGGACTCCTTTAATTGAAGGCAGACACATGACGCACACACATGCCTTACTGGAGGACTGACATTGCCGAATCAACAGAAACCCTGACCCAGGAGACTGGGGAAGGTGGCGGCGGCCGTGGCATGTGCTCCCAAGGGCTTCTGTGGGAGAAGAGGGAGCGCAGAAAGGGAGAAGCACAGGAACAAACACTTTGGGCAGGCAGGGCGGCCATGGGAGCACAAAGAAGCCCAAAGCCTTGTGGTGTTTGATCTGCTCTGCTGAAGGGGACCGGGCTTGTTCGCACTGCTCGGAAACAAGCAGTGCTACACACAGCAGGCACTTGATTCTCAGCTGTTCCTCCTTCGCATGGAAGCAAGCCCAAAAGGTCTGAATATCTGCTGAGGACTGTGTAGAAAAAAAGGTGACAATATGTACTGCTTCTAATCTTATAATACACCCAAAAATTTCCAGGGCTTTCAAACGCTTACTCCTCATCTGCAGCCAATTTCTTTTCCTACTTCTGATTTGCCATGCTTTTTTTCTTTTTTTTCCTATGTAATAAAAGATAATCGCACTCACTAAAAGCAAGCGATTCTCATTCTAATGTCCCTCATTCTGTGATTTCTGCACAGATAAGAGGGAGACCAACGGACTTAATGGGTCCCTATCTACAGCATCTTCCGCAGAAAGGAGAGGACAAACATTTTCAGCCAATGAAAAAGTCAAGGCAGGATACTGTACACTCTATAAACTAAAACCTAGAGTTTTCCAGCAGCTTCGGTGAATATTTCTCATACAGGAGAAACCAGAAATTGTTAAGTCCCTAAGGAATTAATCAGGATGTCTTCCATCTGGAGTCTTAACTACAAAATTATTTTATCTGATTAGCATATTTTGTTAAAATACTATTTTTACTTCCTCTCCATATTCTGTCTAAACGCACATCAGCTGCACTTTTGACCTATTTCTACAAGGCAAATTGGCTTTGTAATACGAGTCTTTGCTGCTATGTCTCAACTGTTTTCTACCACCTCCACCCCTTCAGCAGCAGCTTAACTTATCTGCAACACTTCAAATTGGTAAATATTGCCATTGATTTCAAGGGAATGACGAGCAAGCACAGAGCTGTCTGATACATTAGCCATGATAGGATCATGGCTTTCATGAGGTAAAACAAACATAGCCTAGATAAACATTTAGCCCTTAACGCATGAACAAATACTCTCAAACTGAATATCCATTCACATCTGCAGGTGAATTTACCTCAACTATATGCTGCCTTTTCTGTGTTTGCTTTCTATGGAGTTATGCACTGGACTTCTACTGAAATCACTGTTTGTCGAAAAGCTGTTTCTAAGTTTGACACAATGTTGGCTGCGGAAACTGAATCCTGTATTTATGACCCTGTACATGTGAAGGTGATGTGAATATGCAGTTTTGTAAACACAAATGCTCACAATGTGTAAAGCAACTAATTCTAATTTTTACTAAGACTACACATATATTAATGTTACGTATGAGCTGGGCCATTAAGAAAGTAAAACATTAGGCTATTTATAAACATTGATTAATTCAAATGAGAAAATCCCAGAAGCTGCTTATTGATACTGTGGATACAAAACCAAGGTAAACATTTCTTAGGAGTTACTGCATGTGGAATATTTGCTCAGCCTGCCAAAATGCACTGGGCCCAATTCTCAAAGAAACTGTTTCCATTTGGTGCAGATGTATCTCCAGTGGTCCTGGAGTGAAGCAGTGAATTAGGACTACTGCAAATACTGGTACTCCATTGCCCACATAGCTCAAAACTCTCTACAAGCTGTCAGAGCCCTGAGGACTCTCAAAAAGCCCTAATGGCCCCAAAGAGCCTCATTCTACCCACACCCATGGGCCCAGGAGCTCTATTTAAGCTCTACCAGGGACCTTCAACCATTGCCTGAGCTATACTGTTGGGGAAGTGCTGGACCTTGTTCCTGGGACACCATGGAGCCCCTTGGTCTAAACCTCATCATGGACTGGCTTCTGGCCTTGGCTCTGTTGCTAAAGACCTGCCCACTGACCACTTAACCTGATCCTAATCTTGGACTGTGGGTTGGCTTCCCAGCTGGACCTCAGACCTGCCTCATCACCATGATATCACCTATTATCTAGACTCTTGGTTGGGTCTGGCCACGATCTCCGGGCTTGCCCCACTCCCCTGCTGGGGGTGGTGGGATGGGCCGTGGCTGGTGAGCTTCCCAGGACTCTCTGCTTTTTACAGATCTGAAAAGATTTAACCAAGTATTTGGCCTGACACTGACAAAAATCCTGGCAAATAACTGATGCCTCATTCCTCTATCTGCTTTAGAAATGGTATGACAAAACTTCCTAACATACCACACCTTCTGGAAATAATTTTTAAAAGTACTTTTAAAAAAACCCAAAATTTAAAACTATAAGCATTTAAAACCAGGGTAGAGGCAGGAAGGTCATCTTGTGAGCATATGAGCAAGCTAGTGAGTGAGAGGAAGGTGCAGGGCCAGTGAGAGTGGAGGGTGCTTCAAGGAGATAGGAAACAGTAACAGACAAGCTATGAGAGAAAAAGGCATCCTGCAGTAAACTCACAGGCTTGTACATCCCAGATTGCTGCTGAACTGGATGAAGAGGGAAAGGACAAGTAACCTGCAGGCTACAAAAGCAAAGCAACATAAGCCTGCTGTTCCATCAGAACTATTACATGCCAAAATTCAATCCTTCTAGGCTGCTATTATTTCAACTCATTGTAAGTATCACTTTCCATTTTGTAACTGCTTTTTTAGTGCACCCATTGTCTTAATACTGGACTTTTTTCTCCTATAATTATGGAAGTATTTCTCATGTTTTTCTGCATTTCTCTGAAACTCCTTGTTGGACTTTTATTCCATGTTAAAACTAAGACAAACAATGACTGCTAACATTCATAGTCATCACCAAAAAGTCTATCCAAACTAAACTCTTTTCTTCTGTATTCAGTCTTCTGTGTCCTGCCCTGGACTGATCTCAGTTCAAGAAAATCAATAACTGTAACTCATGCTGGGACAGAGCTATGTAACAGCAGATATAATCTATAGTTGTTGGTGATGGCTTTTTGGTTGGGCAACCTATTTTCAGAAAGCAATTTACAAAATAACAAAAGGCTCTCCTCTGTGATGAAATGGTAAATATTCATGGCTCTGAAACAGCAAGAAGCGTTCACATGTTCCGTGATACTGATCTGTTGCGTTTAGAGTTAGAAAGACCAGGTCCTTCATGATCTGTTAATACATAAATGTGTGATGCAACTTTCCTTCAATGGAATCTTTTCATCTGAAGAAATCGCAGAGTTGGTGTTTAATTAAATCCCTCACTGAAACCTCATCAGAAATGAATCTTGTTTTCATCCAACAGCAATATAGGATACTGAATCATCCATACAGAAACACTGAAGTAAGCTGCAGGTGCACATTGAGAGGAAACGCATCCACATACATCTCTTAGATGACTACAGTACTCCAGTCTTCTGCTATCTAGCTTTTTGGCATGCCTCAGGAAACAACAACATAATGCATCTAAGAGTTGCAGTTTATATGAATATATTCTAGTTTGATTTAAAGAAATATTTAATTCCTGTTAAAATTCCTAATACACAAATTACAAATTAGAGACATTAGGGTGCATGTAAAATGGAATCGGAGCCCTGAACTTTACATTGCAGAGCTAGGGACAAAATACCCAGCCCGGTGCCAAAGCAGTAGACGGTGAAATCAAAATCTGAGCTGACTTGATCTGCTCATGGATTAATATATATACAAACAATTTAAAAAAACCCTGAAACCTTACTAAAAGATATTTGAGTTCAAGGTGTATTATGTTTATTGAATATAAAACAAAGCCCTTGAAACTTCCTTTCATGTTATATAGATGCTTAATTCATTTAAGACAGAAAAAATGAACTCACAGCATCAGTAACATAGTGCTATGACCTTACTATATTTTGCTCTGAATTCCAGGTCTTGAAGCTGGGCGAGCTACAATTCAAACACATTGCAATCAATTTTCAAGGAGAATCAATTTTCAGGGTCTCAAGGGACAGCAGCACATTGCTTCAGCACAATTCTCTGGCACTAGCAGGAGCTCTCGGCTGGCTCGGGCGGGACGCAGCTAAGTGAAAGATGAAAGAGCTGCTGCAGACCCACAGCCTTGCTAATGGGAATACTGCTATTGTGCAGCAGTGGAGTGAAAGAGAGAGTGAAAGGAAAGGGAAGAGAAAAACAAGGCAGGTAAAGGAGAACATGTCCTGTGGAATACAGCTGAGCAGAAGAAATTAAAACAGACAGTAGAAAAAAGATAGCTCACCTCTCCTCACGATTCTGTCCCACACAGACGCGTCCTCCATGTCGAGGGGTTGGATTGCTGCAGGAACGCTGCCGAACTTGAAAGCCTATTCCACAAGTGGTACTACAAGGTGACCAAGAAGTCCATGGTGTCCAGCCTCCATTTCTGGTAGAATAAAAAGCTCAGGCTCTGTCATCTGTTATACATAGCGAATGGCTGATTAGGTGTGACTGACAGCAGAATCTGGCCCATTAATATATCTGCAGAAGTCATTAATACTGCATCGGGTTCCATTTCTTAAAGAATATCGAACTAAAATAAAGGTGCTCTGATCCTTCCATATTCCATGCTTTGTAATCCGCAACTGCTAAAATGACCACATTACAGAAGAAGTTAAGTACAAAGATATGAAGCTATTTAGTTGCTTTCGGTCACTTTATTCTGGGTAAAATTCATCTGCAAACTCCTGTATCAAAGTTCTGAGGATAACTTTTACTTACACATTGTTCTAATTATTATTTGTGGGTCCTTTTTTCAGGGAGATTAAAATGTCAAGTTTTGCTACCTCTTCTGAAAGGAAAGGGATTAAAGGAAAAAGCAAGTGTCAAAGTGCATTAATTAGCAATTTCAACAAGATGCTCTGATAAGGCACCAATACCTTATTTGCAATGTAACAAAAAAACCTAACAGAATTCACATGCTGTACCCTGCATTTGTGAACTTTTGGAAAGGGCACTCCTGTCCCTCGCCAATACACCCTAGGAAAAAATATGCTAGACCAAACATCTCAAAAGGAATTTCATACCCTATCCTAAGCAAAAAATTATGCACTTCAAGCAGTTCTCAACCCATTTGATGGCTAGCTTGCAGTTTCTGTATTGGTAGAAGACAAAGAAAAATAAAGAAAAATAAAACTAAACTATAATGAATTCTTGAGGTTTCATCATAAAAGCAAAAGTTAAAATAGTGCATTACTTGATTTTGAAATCACTTTTTTTAACAATGAAAACTAATTAAATCCAGTAATAAAAATGACATAAGATTATTCAAGTAATTTATCACAAATATTACCAATTTAAATTTCACTCATCTTGATTTCTTATTATTATAAGGGATGTAAGAGTTGATAACACAGAAGAAAGCTTTTGAAAAAAATAATCAGCTATCACTGGTAACACAGACAAAAAAATAGTATCTCTGTTAGTGCAACGTCTCCCCAAGTGGTAAAATGAACAAAATACCTGGATATCCATGAATTCTGTGAATCAATTACTAATATAGCAGTGTTAACAGAAGTAAGATGTTAAAATAGTAGTGTAATATTGCCAATGGTGAATCAAGTACGTGAATCAAGTCCCAAATCATGTTCAAAATTGCCTTCTAAACCTGACAGCCAATAACCGTTGTCTGATTATTCAGTATCTCACAGCATGCTTATCTTTTCTACCATTCTCCTGATCTGATGTTATATACTATATTTTTATGTTTTTAATAATTTCCCTAAAATTGACTTACAGAGCTTGCAGTTATCTTGTGCAGAAGGATAATCAGTTTTATTCACTACCATGATGTGCTTCTGATGTTTAAAAAGAGACAAAAGCAGAAAGAATCACTGACAATAAGCAGAATGCACCAGTATGTAAGTTTCATCTTGCAATTAAAGTATGTATAATGCTTTAAACAAACTAATGCAGTTCAGAATATGCAGCGTTCTGAATCTCTTTGAAGAGATCTGCTCTCACTGCTTTTTCTGGGAGCAGTTATGTGCCTGAGGAAGACAAAAGAGCGGCTAAAGAGTGGCATACAGAGTGGTAATAGATGTCATGATACAACTAAAAGACATAATGAAAACATTTTTCCCAAGGCAGAATAGGGGAATACAACAGTGACATAAGATCTCCAAAAATGTAAACAGTTCTGACTTCCAGAAAAAAAAAAGTTTTATGACTACAGAACTGAGAAAAAATATCATACTTTGGACATTACCTAACATTGATTTTTTTTCTTTCTGAGCTTTTGTTAAAATTAGCTGAGGACAGTATTATTTGGTACACAGCATTTGAAATCACTATTTGCCATCTGGCTCATTCTCTCTCCCACAAAGTCTGAGAGATACTTTCAAATGTCTCATTCGCTGTGGACGTTGATGTGAGCTGTTTCATGCACAGAACTGGCTGTACTCATCATTGCAGATGAGATTTCAAAGGGTAGATTCTATTCCGATTAAGTTAAAAACTTTTAAACCACAAGCAATAGAACCTGAAATTGTTTTGTGTACCTGGAACAGTTGGCAATCTCCATGGTTGGTCCTTCACACAGCCAGCCTCCACACTGAGGAGCAGGACTGTCACACACACGTGTCCTGCAGAGGCAGGAGCCAACACTGGCACCGTCGGTGTGAGTGCAAGGTTTCCACTGCGACCACGTTCCAAAATGCCCATCCACTGTCAGATTCCTCATCTAGAAACAAACACAACAGAAAGGCTTATCTGAGGCCTGACAGTTCCTTCATACAACCTCTTAATTCTGCAGTACATGGAGGTACAGCCTTCAGTCACCAACAGTGAAAGCCTCCACTGGAGAGGTATACCTTCCAGACAGCAAGGGCCCCTTATAATTTCTGTAGCTGCATAATTCCCACCACCTCCAACCCATCCGGGCCACTGGATGACACCACTATAGCAATAACAACAATCACAACTAACCGTTACCTGTCGTAACCATGGCTGCCTACAGTGATGCAACAGAAAGTACAGTTTCACTTTCTTGATTATCTTCTGACAACGGTATTACCTATTTCCTAAAATCTACCTGTGATTAGGAACCTGGATACTGACTGTAAAACAGCACGTGCAAGAATGCTTGTGGAAACCCAAAACAAATTCAAAAGGAAGAAGCAGCAGAGGATAATATTCCAGGGTAACAAGACTGGTTGAATCAACCTCAAATCTCCATGATGAGTGTCTTTTTTTGACAACAGTTTTTTGAAGCACATGTCATATAGCATCATTTCATAAAAGTGAAATGCTGTTTTAAATATGTGTCTCTCCAAATGTTGGATGAATTATATATATGAATCCTAAAAACACCTTCAAAAAGCAGCACCTAACCCTACATGATGAGACAGCGTGCTCCTTGTGAAAGCTATTCTCAATACCTTTGGCTGGAAAGGTCAGACCATTCTCATCTTGACTGGAATGTTTCCATCATGCAGCCATAGCACATGTTAATAACAAATCTTTACTGTCCAGCTGAAACAAAATGTGCTAATGGAAATCGCAGCAGCCTCCATGATTACTGGAACTTACAAGGAAAACAGGGCTGGACATGGGGAATTCAGCTCTTGTAACAAAGATAGGCTTTCATATTCTTAATTCTTTTAGCAATCTTGGCAAATCTGTGATCATAAATGAAAATGATAGCCACTTTTTCACTTAAATACTAAAAGGATTTGCCTTTCGATTGTCACATTTTAACTTTCAGTCAAAACACCAGTACTAGGAAGTGCAGGCTAAATAGAATTTAAATTCACTCACATAAAAATAAATATGTATCAGTTGTAGTCATGCATATGTATAAGAATGTAACACTTTAACATTTGCTTATATATTGGAATAGGAACTACAGCTGTAGATTGCCACCAATGATCTGAAATAGTACCTCCCTTTGCTACTTTTAGTATTGTTTCATTTTAACAGTGGTGAAGGAAGTATACATTTCACTACTAATTTGAAGATACAAGAGATCTGATTACAGCACAAGGCATGTTTCCACTGCCATGCTGGGTGCTGGCTGATTCTTTCCACTGTGGTAAAGGTTCCATAATTTCACTATTAATTACATTTCTCATGATTTATTTTTCACAGCTACAGCACCTCCACAGAAGAGCTCTATGTGTATTCTGCCATCTACAACTGACACAACCATAATTCATCATTTCAAAATGCTGCTGACAGGTGTTTATTGAAAAGAACTCACCGGCCTTTGCTCATGAAGAGTATACACTGTTGTTCTTCATATGACAACAGAAAATACTTACTTCTAGTTAAGTAACAAGTAAATCCATTCTCTCTTACACTGCTGGTCTAACAAATATAGTCCATAAACTAGCAATGACATGTCCCCAATCCAATTAATGTCAGAGATGTGAAAGTGTCTTTACTGTTTTCTATTTCTATGCTGCACCAAAGCACCTTTACACGCTGCACCTAAAATTATAAACTAAAGCTACAGTTGTCTATGGTTACCATAATTTATATCAAGTGGCAGGGAAAGTACTCATAAAACTTAGCTTGAAAGCTTGAGATGAGAAGCACATACTGGTGGCAGGTTTCTCTTGACTTTTTCCCCCTTACTCCTGTAAAGATCATCCCACTGCAGTCTCTGCTGCTCCCCATGACTCACCTGCTCTGTCTCTCTATGACTGTCTCCCTTTCACAAGTGATATCAAACAATTTCATTATAGGACTATCGGTAAGAAAAATGTACTGATGAGGGGCCTTTTTTAGCCCTCACCAGAACCTATGCCCATTAATCTCTCACCAGCTGACATGCCTCAAGTGGAAAATCACAATCAAGCAGACAACATGGCTGTACTTTCCTGGCATGGCTACACTCTGCTTTCCCTCTCCACCACCCTGTTTTTATCACCCTTTCCCTTCTGCAGGTATCTCTAGTCCCTTCTTCCTTCCTAATGACCTCCAAATATCAATCTTTGCCTTGAGCCTCTCTGCACCCACCTTGTCTTCCTGGTTTGTACCTCTGCACTCTGAGTCAAGGTCACATCTTCAGTGACCCAGTCCTTAAATCTGCCATGAGCTCTTTGGTTTGAGATTATTTTGTGTAGAATTCAGTGGCCCTGGAGTATTTCCTTAAGCTGCTAATGAATTCAAGGGACATCCCATGCTATACTCTTTCCCTGCATACAATATTTCTCCAGCTGTAAAAAAAAAAAAGCCATTTCATGTTGCATACTTATGTAAAAAAAACCCTGCTTTTCTAAAAATTATTTTTACTTTCCTTGAAAAAGCTCTTTAATAATGTCAGGCAGTGTACTTTTAAGTGATGGATTGCAAGTGGTCCCACTGGAAAATATTTCGGCAAAACAATGAGCCTTCACTACTGTAAAAATATTGGATGAATGATAGGGATATCTGACCAACTGGAAGAAGCTCAAAATAGATGTATGTGCCATGGCATTAATTACTATCTATATTCACGCACAATTGGTTTAGTCATGCCAACTGAAACAATAAGCTAAAAAAACAACTTGAGGATTAAATCAATGCGAGATAACCAAAACAAATTTGTCACAAATTATCTTCAAAGTTCAGAGAGACAGTAACACAAATGCGCAGCTCCCTCTCCTAGCCCCCTCTCTGATCTGCCATGACATGCCAATAAATATTCAGATATATGAATAATTCCCTAGGAAATAATTTCTCAAGTGCAACGGGTAACACTTTTAATTTCGGGCTAAGATAGTATATAAACAGGCCTCTCTCTGATCTGAGTTTAGAAGAAACAGGTCATGCATTAATCTAACAAATTTTATATAGTGTTAAAAAGATCAGTGTAGTTTTACTAACATCTAAGATATTGGAACCAAAAGAGGGAGGACAGAAGACTTCTAATATTCTGTTATGTTCTGCCTGCAACATTATCTTAAATGTATACAGCAGATGTCAAGGATGCACGTAACTCAGTTGCCTACAAAATGAAATTAATTACATCTTGGCTTATATATTCTGTGAATACAGGACATAAAAATGCTATAAAAACAAATATTTGAAATCCTTGCTAAGCAAAATTGTAATTGATAGCGATTTGACAGATTACAGTGTTATTTTAAAGGAAAATTTCTATGAAGTTTCCAAATTTGTTCAATAATGAGTTACTTAGAGTTCGGAGTTTATGACAGTAAAGTGGTGAAACCGTGCTTTTCAATTTAGACAGTTAATTCTAAAATTTTCCTTATATTATGCAATCCCAATCTTCTCAACTCCAAAATTCCTTAGGAGGCTCGCTAAATCTTTTCATCTCTGATATGCAGAATAAGTCTCACAGCTGCAGATGAATTTCTGAGCAATGCTTTGGTGCTCCTCTGCTTTGACTAGACTGTCAGATCCTATGCAACTGTCATATATCATTGTTTTTCCAGTTGAACGGAACAGAATTGAAGTTTGCTTTCTAAACCATTCCTCCCTCTCCCTCCACACCATCTTGGCCTCATGTTTTGTATCAATGAAAGAAAATAAGGGCCGATGCCAGAATTCAAAGACTAAGCAGTGGGCAGACTGCTTATGCAAGTATCAACCATCCAACCCATTCCAGTAATCTTTCCTAAAACAGCAACCCAGCTAGGCCACCAGCAGGCCCTCCACGTAACCACCTTTAGTCTGTGGGATTACCACAGGGCAATATGATATCCTCCATGTACTTGGAAATACTCTACAGTGCCTCTAGTTACTTGCCAATCAGGGAGACACGGACTGTGCTAGGGACTGAATTCAGATTTTCTGAGAGACAACGGCTATGTCTACATAAGCAAGTGGTACTCACATAAACTGCAAGTCTGGAAAATAAAACAGTTGGTGTTGAAGACTTGACACATACACTATACCTATTTTGTGGGCTTACTTGGGTCTCACTCTGGCCATGGATCAAATGTCCAGTAGTAGTTAGAGCACATTTTTGGTTTAATTTCATCTGAAAGTAATGTGGCTTGTGTGCTTCAAGACTGCTTGGTGATGTGAACCAAAGAGAATGTGAAAAAAAGGAGTATTTGCCCCAAAGTTGCTCCTGATTTGAGCTAAAATGCTAACGCAGATGAATCCAATGTAAGCCTATTTTATTAGACCACTATGTGAGAGCATGGATGCAAAGGACAGGACAAGACATTGTTTAAAAAAATCTCTATTTAATGTCAAGCACAGACAGTCAGAACACAGGAGCTAGTTCTCAAGGACCTCAGAATCAGTGCAATGATTTGTATCTATAAGGCTGCTGCAACACATGTAGAGATCACAAGTGAAAGCTGAAGAACTTTATACTAATTTTGCACATCTCTAGTTCACTAAACAAAGCCCAGCTTAAGAGAGAGGAGTGGCAGTAAGATGTTAAAAGGAGCTTATTAAACACATGCAGAATAGAACATGGGTGTCATATGAGCAGAAATTCATAGATGCATGTGCTCCAGTGGCGAATGGGGACAAGTTCAAGAAGTCCTCATTAGCGATGAAAGCAGAATTGAATTGGAAAGGTTCCCTCTCCACGGCTCCGTGGGCAGAAGGCAAAGACAAAGCAGCATGAGTCTCCAAAGGGAAGAGCTTAATAGTACAAGGAAGATCCTTCTTAACCCTCTTTTTGTGCTTTTTGCAGTGAGGGAAAGGAATTAATATTAAAACAACACTGGAACCACATTAAAAGGAGGGATATAAATCAACTTTGGTGTTTGTTTTTTATTATATTAAATTTATTTAAAATTGTTTTTAAAGAGAAGTGTTAAGCCACTGCAAATATTAACACTAAGTTTATTATAATTGTCCCTCCTGTCATTTATGTGGGTGAGACTTAACTCATACAATTCACGGACTTTGAAAGATGTTATATGGCCTTTTACATTAGCAATAATGATCCTCAAAGAAAAGATAATACCACTAGTGATTAATTTTTTTCAAAGTACAAAATGGAGAAAAAGCCTGCAGAGAAAAACATGCCAATAACTCTAATCTTAGTGAACATTTGCTTTCAAGGTGGGAACACAGACATTACAGGTAAAAAACAACTACCTTTTGAAAGTACTGTAAATAATTTGGTCATATTATATAAGTAGTTTGATAAGAAATAGAAAAGAAACTAAATATCCTGTTAAAATCTGATGGGAAGGCCTGAGGAAAATGGCATTAAATACAGTTTTCTGAGCTCAAAAAATCTATGCCAGTTCATTTTCATGACATTCACATGGAATCAAAAGTTTTAAGAGACAAATGAATGTATTTGGACTTACTGGACACACAGTAATGCTTTGCTCCCATTGACTCATGCTCAGACTTTCTTCTAGCGTTGTGCATTTCTTCATCACCATGTCCCAGCCACAATAAGGGTCTTGGGATCCAATGCATGCACTGTGAATGAAAACCAAACAGAAAACATGAAAATTTATCTTTGTCTGTACCCGTCAAAGATCTCTAAATAACTATGTGGCATCTCTTCATATGTCATATGCCTAAAAGAGATAATGAAACTGATCCCTGTTGTGGTATGGCACAGATGAAATGACAAAACAGCAGAAAAATGAATTTGAATGCCTAAACAAAGCTAGGATTTCTTTTAAGTGCATAGCTGAATTTCTGTCTGCATGCATGGTATGTCGTCAAGACTGAAAATTGTACTTAATTACTAGAGAATTACAGTGTAATTCTAGTAATTACTAGAGAATTACAGTGTAATACACATAAAAAGTGTATGTTGTCTGCTCCAAGTAAAGAAGATTTCAGCAGTTACAGTTGTTAGTCTTTTCTACCAGTTTTGGAATTAAGAGTTATCATCTTTGTCAGAAATCAGATGATAATGTCTACTCTTTGAAAATTAATTAGAAAACCTGCACTGCTGTAGAATCCCTGGAAATAAGTTCAAAGGGGTGCTGGTGCCTGCCACCACACCTCTCACATATCACATGCTGCCCAAGACACTACCTCCTAGCGGCACCTGAGGAGGAAAAAAAAAGGTTAGCAAGAAGGATGGCAGTCCAGCTTCCTACAGACTCTGAAAGACCCACTGTACAAAACGAGAAGTTCTTTTCTCTATTAAATGGCAGCTGTCTCTTGCTACTGGTAGGTCAAGTATTAACAATCAAGGCGATAGGTCTGCAACTTCATAGCTAAAGATACGTAAGAAAGTAGGTGGAAGTCCCATCGTAGTGAAGCATAATATAATTGTTTTAACCCTTGTAAAAATACTTATAAATTGCACATAAAAATAATAAATGCAAATATTTTGTCTAGATTATACAAAATGCTCGACTGATCATGCTTATATATTTCAAAGAATTAGTTTCTACAGTACACTTGGCAACATGGATTGCCAGTACTACATGGGAGGATAGTTCCCACCTGCAAAATGGGCACAGAGTAAGAGACATAATAGTCAAAATTCCCCAGGTGCCCCTAATTAGGGTGCCAGTTCAAAGATAAAGCTTTTGGTTTAGGGGATTCAGTGGTCAAGAGAGAATTCCCACTGATGGCCCTTGCAGCTGCGAGCACTTAGCATTTTTGTAACTCAGGCTGCATGTTTCCATTTAACTATCTAGAAAGTGAGCACAATTAATGTAAATTATATAAAATTTTAAATGTCTTGCCCTTCCAGTGTTTTCGAGACAAGATGTTCCGTGATCTCCTTCACAGCATCTCTGATAAAGCACATGCTTTCTGAAAAAAGTACATAAAAAGAAGTTAACTTTAAAAAAAAGGCAGCTTTAGCCGTGCTGTTTCTCAAAGTAGAAGTGCTCACTCTACCAACTTCACTATTCCTTTATGTTAAGTGTTAATATTTTGTTAATATTTAAATGTTATTATGCTTTTGACACTTCTTATTAAAAAAAAAAAGTCAGTATTCTTTCACTTAGAACCACACTCCCTCTTTCCTGGGAGTAAGCTGATCTTTCTCCCACTCTGTTCTTAGACCTCATTTCCTCTTTTGCGTTTTTTTCCACATTACTTTCCACTCAGGCAAATCAAAATGGCCTGCATCTTTCATTACAAGTCACTTAGAAGTCGTAAGTAGGGCACTAAAAGCATATTTCGAGCATTCTTATAACTTCCTGGTATCAGAACAGAACCTAGTTTCATGGAAGAAATAAAGTTAAAAAATGCTAAAAAGTCCCATTGGTGGGACAAAGCATGTTCAATCGCTCTGTGGACACCAAACATCGCCATTTCAGTAAACGAAGAGGTTTGGGGAGCATGGCAGCAAGATAAAATTAGGTGAATCTTTTCAGAATTTAGTGAAGAAGGTCCACTGAGCATATGAAAACAATGATTTTAAGAAGTTAATAACTCAGCTAACCTCAAGCAGATGACAAGAGGCTAAGTGAGAAGAACTTCCTTCAAAAATGAGAGTCATTAACAGTCTTCAATAATTTTTTTTTCTTTACACTACAATACATAAATTAATCCTGGCAACATATCAACTATTTGAAACAAAGCAACAGGAAATTTTGTTTGGGAAGCATTCCTAAAGGGAGAAAATCTAGTTTTGCCTTTTTTATATATATAATGTTCTAATTGACTGTCCCAGTCATTACTATATGTAAGTCTCAACTTGTAGAAAGTTTTATTTTTGAAATCTTATGTTCAGACAGAAAAAATCACACCACAAAAGTTTAGTTCAGCACCATCACCCTCGTTCTAGCATTTCGGTTCACCATGCCAGACATATTCATGAAATGAGGCAGGACCTGGGTTACATAGCTGCCCTGTTCTCAGGTATTGGCACAACAGTCCTTTTTGCTCTCCTTCCTCCCTCACATCTCAGAGGGTTTTCTTATTTATTTCTTTTAGATCACTTGCTTAGATCACCAATAGCTCTGAAAAGTAGATATATTTTCTTTTAAATGAAAATTAGAGAGGTAATATGCGGGTAAGTTTTTATCCCAATTTGCTTAATTATGTCACATTTTAAAACCATTTTCTTTCCTTGGAGGGATAATTTAATGTGTGAATAACAGCAGCTAATTATTTTGATCTGTTATGCCTAGATAAAAAAAGAAAAGAAACAGATTACAAAATAAGTTTACAGATAGAAAATGAGGATAGAATAAAGCTTGTAAGTATGAGAAGTTGTCAGAAGTTATCAGAACTTCCACCTGAAATGTGAAATTTAAAAGGACTATTATTAACTCACAATTATGTGCCTTTACTGTCCTCCATCAATGAAAATTTTATATTAACACTTTTTTAATGAATCTCTCTCCCAAGAGACAGCAGTGAGAGGAACAGCTTCAGCGTATACATGAAATAACAGAAGAAATTGTACAAAATGGCTGTCAAATTCATGCTAAGTAAGGAAAGTCAAAAATTAGATAGCACTAGACATCTTTATCCCTTTCTCCCCCCTAATCTCTGTCTAAATTAAAGCCAATGTAGATGAAAAATTAGATAAATTTAAAAATTGGTATTAGGTCTTTCAGTTGACAGGGCCCTTTCAGATAGTGACACTGGAAGCAGCAGAGCTGGATAATACATTAGACATCTTGCCTCTGGAAGTCTCCCTTACGTCTCAATTTCACCAGAGATGAAAATGAATGTTTTGTCTGTTACTCCCAGTAGACACCAGCCCACATCTCTAAGACTTCACATGATTTGTCCCAGCATTGCTAAAACTGGCAATTTTGTGCAGGAAGGAAATTCAGGAATAAAAGTGAATTGGTTCATTCTAAGTCTCTTGACGCCACTAACCCTGTCGAGTCAGCACTCTCTACAAAAATTTTCAACAGCTTTTGGCTTCTACTGATTGATTCTAATTTTCCTCTATGTTGTCACTTCACATTTTTTACCAAACGTAAACGATAGGTAGTTGCGTGTCTCTCCTGCAAGGCATTCATTTGGCTGCAGCGGTTCGGTATGCCTACTGACAGTCATGCAACACTCAAACAATGGATTTTGACTGACTGGTAACAGAACTGTAAGTCAGCCCACTCTAAAGCAAGGCAGCAATAGCAGGTCATTTTCCTCAGCTATTTTATAATTATCACTAAGCAGGATAGCAAAACTGCTCTACTTCAGTTACATTTGAGATGATTTATTCAGGCAGAATATGAGGCAGAAACGAACACCATCCAGAGCAAAATAGACAAAACCCCCCATAGTTTTAGACTAAAAAGAATTCATTATGTGTGCTTCAAAGAACAAAAAACCTTAAGATTAAAAGCTACATCCTCAATACCATTGATTTCAAAGAGATTTTTAAATCTCCTTTCAGGGGAAGAACATATTCCGCTATCAATATACATTGTAAGTGCTAATCAGGTATCCTCTCGAGAGGTAACATTTTATGTATAAACATAATGTATGTTTATACATAAATATGAATGTATAAACATAAGAGGTGCATCTTCTGAGACTGTTCAATGAAACATTTTTCTGTCTTTACCTATACACAGCGTTTTGAAGAACAGAGGATATTTGAGTTTCCTGACCCTTTCGAATCGTTTCTACTGAGATAGCCGTGCCTACCTAGTTCCAATTACTGCCAACTGTGATCTCGACACTTCGTATACCAGGAGCTGAACTGGGGTCACCGTCTTACTTCATAGAAGACAGATTCCTCACTGCAAATTTGAACAGACAACTGAAGATAAAAGCCTGTCTTATGTTCCGAATGCATTGTGTTATCTACTTCTGAATGAATACATGAATCTGATACCGGACTTCTGTACCCAGGTACTTATCAGTGTTTTCATTACTACTGGTTTTGTAGGCACACACATATATATATCTGTGTGTATACACAGATAAGTGCAATGAAGAACAGCGATCTAAAGATATAGCTGAATGATGCAGAAGAACATAAATGGTAGGCACACAATTTATAAAGTCCTAGGAGCTCAAACTAAGATGTGTGTCAAATATTCAGAATCCTGCTTAACCTTTGCCTGTAATGTTAAGAAAAATCAAATGCTTTAATCATCTCAGACACTCTGTATGGACTACTATTGCTTTCTCCTCCTTGAATTTCTATGAGGCAATCAAAATCCATCTAGATATGATTCAATCTTGCAGCATGCACCGACAATACTAGCCTTACATTTACAAGCTCTTCCCTTCAAATCCAGAATCAGGAATTTATACATTATTTTTTTAGTAAAATTGTTTATAACACACAATTGTCTGAATACAGACACTTCCAAGTGGCTCTACTTGGAACAAATGCAAAAGACAACTTTCAGAGCATGCTCTCTACAAGAGAAGGTAGGCTTGCCATTCATTGTAAAGAAACAGCATCTGAAGTCCCCATCCATGTCAATCAGCCAAGATAAAGCTTCCAGCCCTCTGATTAGGAAGCAGGAGCCTGGAAATGCTGGGACTAGTAGGTGCAGCTAGGGTTTTCAGAGCCCTTTTGATGGGCTGAAACTAGACCCTGCAAATCTGTCGTTAGCAAATAGGCTCTGAAAATCTGAGCTACTTACATAGCGAGGCAACCTAAGAAAAACAGATCTGGGGATTTTCACACAAGTTGTTGAGTTCCTAGATCAGAACAGCAGTAACAGTGATTGCGCAGGCTGACCATGTTTGCTTCTATATGGCATCCCCATGCCTTTAAAAGACCTGCACATCTTTAGCGGATATAAGGTAAATAGGGCACACAAGTTCCATATCCTTTCAGTCAGCTGTGACCTAGGTTCTTTTGAACTTAAATGTTGAGGTTAACTTTATACTAGAATATGAATCAATTATAAAGATAGCAGGCCCAGATATAAGATGCATAACTTGACTCCTTAAAAGTACTAACCAGACAGCACGTATCTTAACATTTTTAGGGCACTGTTACCTCTCATTTCAGAAGTAACTGTAGATACCTCCACTGGCCTGACAACATACGATCAGAAGCAGATGGCCTTTAAAGCCACTTGGTTTGGGCTCATAGAACTGGAGCATAAAAACTCCTGTCCTGAAATCCTGCCCACAGTTCTCCCTACTGCATCAAGAATACTCTTTCTCTCTTTCATACATTCAGGTCAACAGTGGACTCCAAACTCAGATGTTAATTTTCTGTAAAACTTCAAATAACAAAAATGTCCACAAACAGAGTATAGATTATTAAGAGAGTTGCAAATAATTCTCATGAGAAAACAACTGCTATGTAATGCAGAGCACTGTAAGCTGAGATGCATAGGATATGTACTGGCCTGACTCCATAGCAGTCCAGTATCTGATATGTTAAGTTATTTTAAAATAAAAAACCTTCCAGATTTTCCTTTGTTTGTTCATTTGTTTTTAAACCATCCAGTACCTCTAACTTCTGTTTCCACAGAAACACTTGTCAAGTATCAAATGACTAGTGAAATGATCTCTTGGAAAGTGGGTTGCTTTAAACATGTCAGGTGATTTTCAAGAAAAACTTAACAGTAACTACACTGAACTTAAAATTCCTCAAACTTTTGGTATTTTTTAAAGCAAAGAAATGAGTTACATCATGACATATGAAAACCACATGCCTGTTTTAAATTTTTATTTCTTAGCTCACTTCTTTGTTTAAAATAATATCCTGCTAATAAAATCTGAATTGCAAATATGTAGTCAAGTCCATCTGGTTTTCTTACAACTTTGCAAACCGAAAGGAAAAGACATTTTCCTTTGTCCTCCTAGGGTACTGCAATAAATACATTAGGAGAAGGCTGTAAAATTCTACTTGTTTATCAAAATTCCTTCTTGTTTGCCAAAAATACAATACAATGCATACATGTATAGATCACACACTTTAAAGAGTTGTGACCAAATATTTCAGATGCAGCAAAATGTAAAGGCGTAATTTGTCTCTGATGCAGACCAATGTGTCTGGGCCAGACAGACGAAGACACTTTCTGCAAAAACCTTAGTCCTCCAAGAGGAAGAAAGAAATATAGGTCAACCTCAATTCTGTAGAGCTTCAATTGATTCCCCTCCCCAGTATGGGACTAATATGCTACTTCTTTTGAGTGAGGAAGACTTTCAACTGTGCTTATTTCATACTTTTGCTGATTTTACTAGTGTTCTCATAAGTTCCCACCAACTGAAGATAATTTTGCAGTGTACCTACTAGCTAAAAAAAGATTTCAGATTTTTAAAATGTGCATCTAATCTAGTCTTGCAGCCAGGATTACGGTTTATCTTAGTTTGGGAAATTTATGAAGATTCTGATTCTGGAATATTACTCTGGAATCACTAATTCAGATTAGGCCTCAAGTGGTTACAACATTCTGCTGTAGCAGTGTCTTTCTCTGATTTAAACTGGAGTAAGGCTTGCATATTTTGAAATAACGAAATCCACCTGGATATCCAAAAATAACTATTCTGGAATGATTATTTCAAAACAGTGATTTCAATTCCATGTGTTGGCAAGCCCTTCTGGACACATTAGCACCTAGTAATAGTTTAGACCACATTACTGGTTGTTAACGTCTATAATATTAGTATATAGAAATCATGATTCTACTCAGTAATGATAGCCACAGTGTTTTATTCCCAGGGAAACAAGTTTGTACTGAGTGCAAGAATACTTCTGAGGAAGCAACATCTATAGCCAAGGAAAAACAAAGGAATGCAACAGCATTTGAAATACTTAATCCAATAACCTTGCTGGAGTTCTAGGAATGAAATAAAGCACAACAAGATTTGCAATAATTGTTTTCTTCTGTTAGTTAGTCCAGTACCCCTCTTATTACTATGCTGCTACAGTTATCTTTTGTGTATGTACAGATTGTGTAGCTGATGGTTAACAAAGAAGCCAAAATAAAAATGATGGAGTACAGAGAGAGAAAAGTCAGGGTTACAGCAGGATAGCTATGATAACAATACTTAGCAAAACAATCTTTTTGCCCAATAATATTTTAAGCATATAATGTAAAATACAATACTCAAAAATTTCCAAAAGTTGTTTTTCTACACCAGAGAAGTCACTATGTGTACAGCTTTTAGCAGATGCCACTATTTATTTACTTAGACATAACATCATAGTAACATTAGTTTTCAACCCTTCTAAGTGTGTAAAACCTATCTTCCATCAGAAATACCATTTTCTTGATCCTTGCTTGGTAAGATTTTACAGAACATTGGGCTGATACAACTTTTCATTGCCCTTACTTTCAAAACTGATGCAATGAAAACTCCAGTCCAAATTATTACATCGACAAATTTGCCTCGGAGAAATCACTGCCATCCAACGTTGCTTTTGAAGGCTACAGCTGCCAATAAAAGAAAGCTGCCTGGTTCTTTGTTTCAGGGGATGGAGTCTTTACTCCCCTGCTACAGATCTTACTCCTTATGCTTATAGCCTTCAAAGTAAACAGCAAACACTGCAACTTTAGGGAGTTTAATAGTTATCTTCTCATGATAATCGTTCTATTTATCTCGCATTATAGTTAATTAGCAGGTATACAAAAGTCAGTTGTGCTTCGTGCTTGGCCTACTCAACTCTGAAGAAGTACAGAGAGCTGGAGAATTCTTAGTGAAAATAATAGCTCCAGTGAATAATGTAGATGGTCTGCTGTAAAAATTCGATAAACATGTGTGAATTGCAATATTCAGGTGATAATCTTAAGGATTTTCCCCAAGGAGAGCTGAGCTAAGGTAACTGCTCTTCTGTTTCTTCCTGAAGCATGAAGACACCAGGGCTTTTTGGAGAACTCTTTGTAAGAATTCACACAGCCTAAACTATTTTTCCCTAGCTGATACCTGAAAACAACAGAATCATGACTGACAGATGTTCAAAACTAGTCAGCCATTGGCAGAACTCTGCAGGAGACCCCCCCCTCCATGAAAACTGTCAATCCAAATAACTAACACGGGCGACTCATAAACAACGAAAACGTCATGGCATAATGGAAAGTGTTGAGCAACACAAACTACAGGTCTGACAACAGGGTCTGCCTGTGATAGGGATTGCTGTCACAGCAACAAAGTGCACTGAACTGCACCTAGAACACCCAAAAAAAAAAAAAAATCAAACTTAGTCTCCAAATGTAAAACAGTATTTTCATGGGCCTTCAATTACAGTGTCTGTGGGAGCAGAGCTGTGAGCTGGTAGAAGAGGATTGTCCTAAATCAGAGGGAATGTCTGTCAGAGGCAACACTGTGTCACAGAGGACTCCACTACAGGACAGTGCTAGAGGAACAGATTTACAAGGAAATACGAATTAGCTGATATGTACAGCATATCAGAGTGATAATTAAGGAGACATAGTAAACTATGAATAAAAGCAATAACCACACACTTTAGAGGTTGGTACGTGAAAATCAAACAAGGAATAATGAAATAAAAGTAAAAAATAGACAATCTCAGGGAAATTATCTTGACATTGAGATACTAGCTTGTGGAACAGTCTGTTCAACAGATGGACTGAAGCTGCATTGTCTGAAACCCTTGCGATAAACCTAACCAAAAAGATTAAAAAAGATTAGATAGTGAGCACTCTGCCATTGACACAAAAAGGCAGGACAGATGAGCTAGTACGCCTTCAGCCTTTTGGCTTTTTTAAGGCTGTTATTTATACAAAAGCATCCTCTATATCTCAAAAATTATGTGAAGTAGATATTAAAGACTACACATGCCCTTGACCTGGGGAAGAAACTCTAGTTATTATTGATGGAAGTTCAGAACATAGCCTTGGCACTGTTATACAGCCCTAAGTATGATAAATATAAAGAGATGAAATTAAAATAATCCAAACAAGATCCACAATGCCACAAGGCATTTTCCTTAGGTAAAGTTTACTCATTACTCTATTTACCCATTGTTATAGTATAGAAGTAATAGTTAGCAACATATAACAAAAATGTGAATATCAAAGCACCCAGAAATGCAGTGACTAAATTTCAGATGTTTCATTACCCAGTGAAATTTATAGCCCCAAGTAAGGTGACTATACTCTCTCCACCTATAGACAACCAAATATTCTTGAAATCCAGCATAAGCCAAGAAAAAAATCGTCAAGCCAAAAATAAGTGATACGTGAGAGAAAGATTGTCTGCATTTTCCAAATGATCTGAGTCTCTAATGATAGATGATGAGGAAAAGCCCTATTTCATCTAGATCACAGCTGTAAGTCCTCTCCTCTCTCACAAAACTGAGCTAGAATTGCTGGTGAATTCTTTAACCAGGAAGACAGCATGGATGGTAACCCTTCTGGTACAATGGATATTTAATTATCCAAGCAAAGTGATACGACTACAAAAAATATGACTGAAATACCCCACAAGTAATAATTTTATCTCCTTTTAAGTAAGTCATTCCAGTGGAAGACTTCACATACCTCTGGGCAGAGGAATAAATTATCATTTCAGCAGGATCTGAGTCATTTAACTACTGATCTACTCAGTAATATGGGAAGAGCACCACTTTTTTTTTTTTAAAAAAAAACCACTCTAAAAATCAAGTCAATTAGACCCCACTGCTCAAAAAGGGAGAAGAATCCTTAGCCTGCAGCTGTAGATGGTGGTTATGATTTGAGACAGTAGTCCCACCCTGCAAGGGCAGAAGCATGTTTGGACCCTGCAGCTGGGGTAGCACTGCTGCGCCTCAGGAATTGTCCTGACAGAAGCACAGGCACCAGCGACCCTGTGGGACTTCCACACAGGCACCAGTTAAGCAGGTGCTCTGGAAGTCTCACCTCTGGATTTTGGAGTTCACACCTCACTAATAACACAATAAGGCTCCAGCCTTGAAATGTTTCAAACGGAGTGCAGACTTGGTGTAAATATGGGACACCCGTATTACTGAGCTCTCTGTGTTTACAGACTCCCTAAGAAAACACAGGATACCAGCCTCCTCTTCTGCTTAAGAAAATACATTTAATGTCTTATACAACCAGAACAACATTACCATGTCATACTCAAGAAAAGAGAGAAGCACAAGAATATGTCATCATATTTTTTCTTTCTCCAGATATACACACATACATCCCGAAATACATGTCCTTCACTTAACAAAAAGGAAGAAATAAAACAGAAAGGGTTACAGGACCACCACACATCCTGTTTCAACTTGCTAAACCAATGAAAGATGAAACTTTGTCCTACGTTGGCCCCTAAACCAACCAAAAGCTTGAGACAGAGACTTGCCTATATATAACTTTTCCCTAAAGTGAGCTTTGCAGGACTTCCGATGGGGCTTTGAGAGTCCTATCGCTACTATTTTAGTAGAAAATACCTAAAATACTCTATGTAAGACAGCATAAACAACAAGGGCTGGTAACGAACTGTAATAAGGAGAATCCGCCCTTCCCTGGTCTACTGCAGTTTCCCAGGGCACAGCTTTTCCTTCAGCCTTGTTCTCAATCCAGTAGCCTTTCACTGGCCTCCTTTCATGCCACCAATCCCCATATAGACCCAGGTCCCTCAGAAAAGTCCTTCCACTGTCTCTGAGCCACAGCTCTACACCTGCATCTTGTGATCACCTCCTTGCTGTGACCGTGTGTGTGCTCCCTCTGACAGCCAGGAATGTCTCCATCTGCAAACAGTCACTGCCTTTCACGGGAGGTATAATCTCTCTGTCTGCTGCACAAATGATGTCTCCCTGATGCTGAGTGTAGCAGCCAAGAAAGGCAGCCTTTCTCCCTCCTTTAATAGCCCGGCTTTTCAAAGGAACGTATATTAAACAAGCTAAAAGCAAAACAAGCTAAAAAAACCAACCAAATGCATCTGTCAGTTCTCAAAAAGCTCATCACACTGGTTCAGAGTCTACCTGATGTAAACCAGAACAATTGTACTGAATTACTGGAACCACACTCCTATCAAAGGCAAGATATAACTAATTAGATGAAATTAACAATCTCTAATAGCATATGTTTCGCCACCCAGAAGTACTTTTAGATAAACCATAGAAAACGTTGTATGCTGAACTTAAAATTCCTTAACTAACATAATACAGTCAAAGACCAAGTGATAATTTCTAAGTTATTTTCCTTGTTTGATGGAACAATGTTAGCTGCGTTCATCTAGTAGAATATTTCCATTTATCATGGTTCCCTGATCCAGTACTACCTTTAAATAGCCACTTTTCCAACTAGTCTTAACTCTCAGTTCATCCAATCCAGTTTTCCTTCTGAACGCAGAGATACTGCTTACACAGTTATAATACAGTTTCAAAAACCCTCCAACCTAAATTTGTCCAAGTTTCAAGCTTTAAATATATTAAACCAGCAGCTATATTGCAAATATCAGATACATTTCCTATATAAACCATTTCTTACTGTTTCACTTCACAATTCAGAATCTGTATAATGACACTTAAATATCAATATAATTCCTTGAGAGTCTCATCTAGTCTTAACAAGTTAGTAAAAGAAGTCAGAGACACTTCTGATAAACAGTGTATATAGGAAGTCATTGCTGAGAGAGGTAATTAATTTGGATCCCTACTTAGTCAATTTTCCTTCTCATTTTTCCGCAACCCTCTGATTTGATTGGAGAAAAATGCTTGCAAACTAGCTGATTCTTCATACCTGTATGTTTTGTAAAAGAGACATCTCTTCAAGGGGACCTTAATCACGTGTTCCTGAAGGCCCACAAAAAGGACACTCTGGCTGTGCAGGATCTGAAGGCTCCTGATCGGCTCTCGCTGACTTTTCGGCAGGAGTTCAATTTCCTCGAGCAGACAGCTGCTTGAAGTCTGGTTCATTGGGGCAAGTACTTTCTTAATAGTGCCATAGTCTGCAAAGGCAAGAGGAAAATGAGTAACTAAAAATCCTACTAGCAATTCTACCTACTAGGTGTCATTCCGTGAACAAATCTTCGTCCCATGCCAGATGTTTTCAATGGAGCCTCAGAAGCCACAGTGTTGCAGTACTTTGATTGCAGTTTCCTAAATTTCTTACAGTACAGTGAAAAAAACTTGAAAGCAGCCATTCAAGTTTTGTATGTGTTGTAATACAGCAAAAAATAATTTTATTAGTGCAGAATGGACTTCACAGCAGTAGTCACTAGAAAACAAGCTTTCAGAGTCTGGCTATTATAAATGCATATTCATGGCAAGGGTGACTGATTTCACTTTACAAGACTGTATTACACTTTACTATGTTTAAAGCAGTTTAAGAAGCAATAAAGTCCATCATTGCCCCAGTCTGTTTTAAAAGTGTATGTGTTAAAAACTACAAGTTTTAGATATGTGTCGCATTCATTTAATAAGCAGGTCGAGTGAGGTCATCCCCCCCTCTGCCTTGGTGAGGCCGCATCTGGAGTACTGTGTCCAGTTCTGGGCTCCCCAGCTCAAGAAGGACAGGGAACTGCTGGAAACGGTGCAGCATAGGGCTACTAAGATGATTAGGGGACTGGAACACCTCTCTTATGAAGAAAGACTGAGGGATTTGGGTCTCTTCAGTCTGCAAAAAAGACGACTGAGGGGGAACCTCATCAACACTTATAAATACTTAAAGGGTGGGAGTCAGGAGGATGGGGCCAGGCTCTTTTCAGTGGTGCCCAGTGACAGGACAAGAGGTACCGGGCACAAACTTGAGTATAGGAAGTTCCACCTAAACATGAGGAGGAACTTCTTGGCTTTGAGGGTGGCAGAGCCCTGGAACAGGCTGCCCAGAGAGGTGGTGGAGTCTCCGTCTCTGGAGACATTCAAAACCCGCCTGGACACGTTCCTGTGCGACCTGCTCTAAGGTGACCCTGCTCTGGCAGGGGGGTGGGACTAGATGATCTCCAGAGGTCCCTTCCAGCCCTACCATTCTGTGATTCTGTGATATGCACGAATATCTGCAGGTCTTAATTGAGTCTAGCTGAATATAACAATAACACAAGGCTCTGTTCCTTCTTCTTACTATCTGGATTTCGTCAAATTCTGAAAAATGAATGCTATCTGGTAGCATTTGCTCTTCAATTCTAATCTTATTGTGATTTCTAAGCAAAGAGAGCTAAGCATCAGAAACCAGTCAGACGACTGACGAGATTTCTGATTCACTCATGCAAAGTTTTTAAATAATTTAAAAATACCAAAGAACATTTGTTCTGAACACAGAGGACCACATTCTCACACTGATAAATATTTTAGGTAGCTGTCTGACCAAAACTGCATTATGCAATTTTCTATGTGCCAGCAATAGTAAATATTAAAGATCCAACACTGCAAACATATCCTGAGATCAGCTGTTACTCATGTGAAGTCTCGAAAGAGTGTAACATCTCTTGTGAGTCGGTAACAATTGCAAGACATACGTTTGGGATGCTCTGTTCTGCAGACCAGTAAGTATGGTTTTTGCCATCACCAGCACAAGGCCAGAGGCTTGGTGGCGAGCTGGCAGCGCAGGGTCTCAGGACGGGTCTGGCCCTGCCTTGGCAGAAGCTGGTTTCAGCCGTGGCAGCAACTGCCTGGTGGCCACGTGCCTGTGGCCTCCCTGTGCTGGCTTCGCTCCGGGAGCGCCCGGGGCAGGGGGCTGGCACCCCTACGTAGTCACTGCCGGACAGACAGCCCCTGCGGGGTCACAGGGCTGGGGGAGGGCAATGTGCAGCTCGCAGACGGTGACGAAGAGCAAGTAAGCAACCTTAAGAAAATACCAAAAAAAGTAGCGTCATGCAGACTCCAAAACTAAAGAGGAGGTGGAGAAACCAAGATGCTAATTAAAGTCTTCTCCCTGTCCTGAGGAAGACTGAATAGTCAATCTTAAGACCTGGAGAAGAACTGGAAGGGGGAGCATAACAGCAAATAACAGGGGGCATTAGTAGGAAGTTTACATATAAGATTTTAACCATATTATTAACAAAACTTTAGTAAGTAGATAATATGTACTTAATTTTATTATACAGTCAAAACTAATTAGATGAACCATAAATGCTTAGTTCGCTATATGAAGTACATTCCCCTTTGTCCATAACAAGATTTTGAATTTAGCAGATCATGTCTGCATGTTAGTCTTCTGACTGATCTCTCAAGTCTCAATATAACCACTTCATATAACTTTTTACATTTTTCGCCTTTCTTGGTATAAAGAAGCTTTTCAGGATTTACTGTACGTAAGAGTATTTTTTAGAAAAAACCTTTTCGTAAATGACACTTTTAATTTTCATTAAAATTTAACTTTTTCACATAAAAAAAAATTTCTAATTTGACTATCACTTTTTTTCCAAACAACCTAAAGTAGAGTTATATCCAAAAATTAATTAAACCTTTGCCAAGAGTCAGTTTTGTCTCATAATTAAGTGATAACCAGCTCAAGTGAAGAATGTAGTTACAGGCAGTGTTTGCACTGCTGATTGTTGGATGCAAATTCTCAACTATAATTACAGCAAGTTTCAAGGTCAAAATACAGACTGAGAGTGCCCAGAAAAAGAATCACTGGCTTTATTATTACACACGTAAATGAGTTGGTATCACTTTATAGATCAGTTAGTACAACTGCGTCACCTGTCTAACTGGCAGCCAACAGATTCAGTATGATTCATGTTACATTGCATTTGGCTTTTTCCTGCATGAGACAAAAATCAGGTACGCATTCAGCACGTGCTTCTCGTACAGACTAATATTTCTTCCTGCCACTGTGCCGGGTCTGACATCTACAGACATCACTTGCTGTCACCTCCCCAAAGATAAAAGAGAAGAAAAAAAAACGTAACTGGTGGCCTCCTTCCCCCATGCCTACATACATATTTAATTCAGAAGAGCAGCTTTGGACAAGACAATATGATGAAAACCAAGTATTTTGTGTTTCTTTTCTCCTCAGTAAATTTGTTTATTGTAGAGGACAAAGTTACAATTTTTTATAATGTTCAGGTCTATGACCTGGAGAATATGGTTACAGCAGCATACCACCCTAGAACGAAATAAAATATTCTCCCTTTGAGAACTGCAGCATTAATGTCTTCCCCAGGATAGCTGTCATTGCCCTTGTTTGTCCTTCTTATCTTGGCATACAGTCTCCGTTCCTCCCATTTCCTTTTGCTTTCTTTCAGCATCTCCCAAATCATCCCTTTCCCATTTGTTGTCTAAGAGGATCAGCACTCATACAGGAATCTCAAAAGTCATAAATGACTGGGCTTTAAGTGAAGAAGCAGCTCCAGAGATCCCGCAGATTATCAGGAAGAAACGCTACCGTTTGCAGCAGCAATGTGGCTCATATGCAAGTACAGTAAAAACGAATAAAATGTTATCTGAGATCTACCTCTGCCTTGGTAAACTCTCCTACTTCTGACCTCCTATAACCTGTCTTCTCTGCTTTGAATTCCTCCTGCCTATGACTCTGATTTTGCATGGACCACCCAGTAGCCCAAACTAGGGTGAGGATCTGTTTTTATTCTGCAACTTTGAGATAGACACTGAATTGGTGGCTATGTTCACCAGAGTACGGTATGTAGCCATCAACCTCCTCAAACTATACTAGCGTGTAATACTGGCTATACCAGGCTTCCTTCCAGCAGAAAATCATAGCCCTTGCATCAGTACTTTCAAAAGCCAGGTGCTTTGCTCCAGTGTTTCCAATTCTACTACAATATGTGCCACATTATGCATCCAGCCTCCAGCAAAGGTTGCAGATTTCCTAAAGAACTTGTAAAAGTCCCATCCACAAAAATGTTGTCTGTTCAGCCATTTTCACACAACAGTTGTAAAGCAAAATAAAGCGAGAAGTAGGGAAAGAAATTAGTCTTGAATACAGCTCTAGGGTATGGAGGTTTTCAGACCTGTCAAAATCTTTGAAGTCAATATTTACTTTATAATCTAACTGTCCGCTTCTGCCAAGAAATAGCTAAGAAGAATAGTAAACACAGACCTTCCTAATGGATGTAACTTTATTGCCATGGACACAGGGAAAGCTCCAGTTTCATCAAAAATGTCAAGGCTGAGTCCAACAGCTATTTAAGAATTCGAATAAATGGCATCTTTGCATCCTGAGCATAAGAAAGACATGCTGGAATAGATCCAGACACCTCATGGCCTTGGTTTAAGAATGACCGAGTATACACAGGAGTAGTAACAGATAATGACCAGATAATTGGCCAGAATGAGTAAATAACATGCTTTGTTAACTTGTACCATGATACTTTTAGAGAGCTCTGCAAAACCAGCAACTGAACATTAGAAATCTAGTCACTGTGAATGAAGATGAAGAGGAAAGAAAAATTACAGGTGAAATATTGGTATGTAATGTGTAGGAGACTATGGAGAACTGAATGGAATACTGAGATGGAGCTGTAGAGAACAAGCTTGGAGGCAGCAGAGTCTGTAATGCGCAAAATGATAATGGGACAAAATCAAAGGATGATCTCTAAAACTGAAAAGTAACGTTGCAAGAGTGTGGTTAGAATCATTACAACATCTGTGGTGACACTTGCAAAGGAAAACAAAACCGAACAAATAGCAGTTGCAACAAACTAATAAACCTGTAATTTCTTGATTTTCCTAACAGAAATAAGAACACTCAAAGAAGCTGTAGCAACTTCTTGCTAAATATTTATAGGAGATACTATGTTTACAAAATGTTGCTGCATTCTTCAAGCAAAAACATATTTAACAAATCATCCAAAATGAGCCAGTATTGAAGGAAGTTCATTTCAATTCTTTAAAAGAAGGGAAAAAACTTCTACCCATTCCTTTTTGGGAGGGAAACACCTTCAATCTTGACTCTTGCCATATTCGACAGTGAAACCATCCTGGTTTCAGCTGGGATAGAGGTAATTTTTCTTCTAGTAGCTGCTGTGTATTTAGTATGAGAATGAATGTTGATAACACACATTACTTAAGTTGTTGCTAGGTAATGCTTATATTAAGTCAAGGACTTTTTCAGCTTCCCAGAGAAGCTGAGAGGGAGCATAGACAGGACAAGCTGGCCAAAAGAACATTCCATACCATAAATGTCACGCCCAGTATATAAC
>VYZM01018751.1:890-13818 GCA_013398915.1 Dromas ardeola | reverse complement strand
GGGAATCTGCGATCGCTGCTCGGGACAGGCTGGGCAATTCATCATCAGGTGGTGAGAGAGACCTGTGTTGTATCAGTTCATTTTGTATATTCTTTCAACATTATTATTGTTGTTATTATTATTATTTTCATCTTCCATTACTGTTCTATTAAACTGTCTTCATCTCAGCCCACGAGGTGTTTTTTTTTTTTCCATTCTCCTCCTTTTCTCCTTCTTTTCTCTCCCCTATTGAGGAGAGTGGGGGGTGGGGGGGAAGTCAACGAGTGCCTCTGTGGTCCTAGTTGCCAGCTGGGATTAAACCATGACAGAAGTAAAACCTAATTTAATCTTCATTTTATTGTAGTTTAACACAGTACCTTAGANCAGTATTGAAGGAAGTTCATTTCAATTCTTTAAAAGAAGGGAAAAAACTTCTACCCATTCCTTTTTGGGAGGGAAACACCTTCAATCTTGACTCTTGCCATATTCGACAGTGAAACCATCCTGGTTTCAGCTGGGATAGAGGTAATTTTTCTTCTAGTAGCTGCTGTGTATTTAGTATGAGAATGAATGTTGATAACACACATTACTTAAGTTGTTGCTAGGTAATGCTTATATTAAGTCAAGGACTTTTTCAGCTTCCCAGAGAAGCTGAGAGGGAGCATAGACAGGACAAGCTGGCCAAAAGAACATTCCATACCATAAATGTCACACCCAGTATATAACTGGGGGTTGGCCAGGGGGCGGGAATCTGCGATCGCTGCTCGGGACAGGCTGGGGAATTACTCATCAGGTGGGGAGAGGANCGCTGCTCGGGACAGGCTGGGCAATTCATCATCAGGTGGTGAGAGAGACCTGTGTTGTATCAGTTCATTTTGTATATTCTTTCAACATTATTATTGTTGTTATTATTATTATTTTCATCTTCCATTACTGTTCTATTAAACTGTCTTCATCTCAGCCCACGAGGTGTTTTTTTTTTTTCCATTCTCCTCCTTTTCTCCTTCTTTTCTCTCCCCTATTGAGGAGAGTGGGGGGTGGGGGGGAAGTCAACGAGTGCCTCTGTGGTCCTAGTTGCCAGCTGGGATTAAACCATGACAGAAGTAAAACCTAATTTAATCTTCATTGTATTGTAGTTTAACATAGTACCTTAGAGAAAGGGTTTGTCTCCAGACAGCGACTGAACCAGCACCAGAACATAGAATCCAAGTCAATGTCTTCCAGAGGAGAAGCCTACCGTACTATCTTTCACTAATGTTGCAAAAACTAGTCATCGGTGCCTTCTAAACCGTATGAGTTGCCATCAAAAGAAACTTGTAATAGTCTCAAATATATCCTCATCCCGCTTGTATGCTCATGTTTGTGACTTCACAAGTATTCCTATATTTTCTGAGCACAATAAGGTGCCTTCACAGATCGGAAAATCTCCTCGCATATATCAAGGAAAACTCAAGAACAGCAAAATCAACTGCAAATTATAAACTAAGAATAGTCAATGTAAATAAGGGCCTATTTTGCAATTTCCCCACAAGACAGTGTTTACAGAAGTAAGATGTTTTAAGTAGATGAAAGAATGTAGTCAATACAGATGAAAGGGGCAGTCAACGCAAGACTCAGAAAATGGAAGCTAAAGCTATATTCGGTACTTAAGTGGCATTTGTAATTGAACTTGTATAAGGTACCACCTATGCAAGAAAAACACTACTTTATGTATATTATAATATGTGAAAACAGACTCATTGACACCTTTAACAATCTGTCAACATAATAATCAGGGGTTTTTGTTATAAAGAAAAGTTTAAAATTCATAGATGCATATTTGGGAGAAGTGCAGTTTTAAAGTGTAGTTGAAATGGATACAAATGACATATATTTTCAAGTGTAATTTGAAATAGATTTTGCAAAATTATATTCATTATCTGTTTTTATTTTGTGCATTGTACACTGTTTTTGCATATTATTTGTTGTATACAAATTATTTTCCCAGTGGGAAAACAAAAACATTCAGACAGTATTAAGACTGCTGAAATTAAAGAAAAAAAATTATTAATGTCAAATTTCTTTTAAATATTATCCATATGTGTATATACAGCGTTTACATTCATTAGATAACATTTGTGTTAATTAAACACCACAGAAACAAATTAAAAAAAAAAGGGTATTAGGGTTGTCTTCAAGGCAGAAGACTTCCAGAAGAATAAATAGAAATACCAACATAAAATTGATGTACAGAACGTTTAATGGTTGGACCGGATTATCTTAAAGATCCCTTCCAACCTAGACGATTCTATGATTCTATGTATAATAGGACAAAATAAAAGAAAGTGCAAGGTGATTGATGTTGTATCATCAGTATTTGCTTTCTTCCACCCCAGGAACTGAAACAAAGCTCTACCGCAAACATGCAATTGGTTAACAGCAGAAAATTATTCCAATGACACAACGTATTAGGTTGCATAAGGGCTTAAGTGTGCATAACAGAGAAAAAAGACACAGGAACAGTTAACGCAGCAGCTGGTTGAGCCTACAAAGGGAAAGCCCACGACTTACAATTTAGCAATCTGAAACACCAAAAAAGATGGATATGGTACACAGAATACGAGAGGATTTAAAACATGTTCTTTTTTTCCCTTCCTAAAAATAACTTTAAAATTAGTTAAATCATCAGTAGAACATAGATAATTAAAGCCTTTGCTATAATCTGTTTTCCCATATGGGGGTGGCGTACAATCTGGTTTAAAGCAAGGGCATATTTAGAAGATAAGATAATATAACCATTCTCTGTAACTTAATTTATCTTTTACCTCCAGGTTTCTGAGATACGTATTTATACTTGATTTACAGCAATAGGTTTTTAATCATACTACAGCCTAAAGGACAAGTGAAAGACTGAGCTTCAACGCTTCTGCATTAAAAATTAAAAATATATTATGGGTAAATGTAGTACCTCTACAATCATACAGAAAGCAAAAAGAATATACTTTGATTTTAAAATATATATTCATTATTTCTTTGGGAAAAAAACTGAACCTCAAAAATGAATACAGAATTCTGATGCTTTACCAAGGCAGAAATCCCTTTTTTAAAAAAAAAAAATATTTTTATTTTTAGAGCTGGTTTACATGTTCATAGTTTGTCTCTCCATTTGAAATTAAACCACTGTTTGAACAATCTGGTCAGTGTCCTCGTTAATTTGTTCTTTTTCTCTACTTTTAATATATTTCTTGGTATAATAACATATATGTGATGTGATTTTTCAAGAAGTTTCAGTCAAAAATAGAGGTTAAAAATCTGAACATGTTCTGTTTTGCAGCCTTGATAAAGAATAAAAACTGTGCTAAGCTTATGAAGAATTTCAACAATAAAACACTGTGATTGCCTTGCCATTACAGCTCATTATCATCATGATGATAACATGACAATGGTGGATATTAACAGAAATACAGATACATTTATTAGATTAAAAAGGTAATTATGTAATTGTAAAACAAAAGCTTCTAACAAATATCATAGCTGGAAATACAAAAAGAATTTTGTTGCATTTCCCCAAGAAATGTTGTAAATTGTTCTGCCCTTTTAATATGGAGACTTATTTTTAAATACTAAATAGGATAAATGAAATGTTGGTTACCCTCTGTGCCATCACTTACTCACAGGAGATAGAAAAGCTTAAGCTCTCCCTTACTGAGGTATCCTAGTTTTTCTTACTCCATCATAGGATACTGTTGGAGAAGAAAGTATGCAAGCACCATGGAAAACTCACCAAACATTGCTCATGGACATTTAATTAAATGTCATTAACTGAGCAACAGTAATCCATGTGATGAACTTGTTGCTATAAAAACTGGTATCAATACCACCGAAAATCTGGAATAAAAATAAATAGTGCTTGGTTTCTGCCACCTGCAGAAAATATACACACGCCACCAAGAAGTGAGTCTGCCCTAACTGACGTTCTTAGATTACCTAGTTGTTTTTTACAGTTGCAAGAATGCAGAACAACTAAAAATCTACATAATCTACCACGTGAGCTATATCTTTAGCTGAATCATTACAGCATCATCAATGTGTCTCAATAAATTGGTCTTTATAAGTAGAACAAGAGATGTTAGGTTTTTTTTTAAAGCTACATTATGGGGCTTGAGAAATCTTGCAGCTTGTTCATGTGAGACCTTAGCCCAAAACAGTGAATATTTTTGTTCTTGGAGTTTTTGAGCCCATGTGAAGTAAATATAAACCCAGGTCCTTTCTAGTTTTAGGTCTACTCCAGAAAGAAACGCAGGGGGGTTGGGTTTATTGTTTTGTTTTGTTTTTTTCAATGATCCCAGATTTTAAACCAAATCATCCTCATTCCATGCCAAATTTCAAAGGGTTTTGGATTTCAGAGCTTGTTTATGTATTTCTCCTATTGCTAGAGAGCAACAATAATCTAAGAATCATTGGCCACATAATAGCACAGAATTTTACAGCTTAAAAGCTTTTAGGAAAGTCCGGGAACAAATATAGTCATTGCTGGTCTGCTGGTATGTTGAGTAGAAAGAGAGAAGTTAACAAAAATGAGCAGGGAAGCAAAGACTCCCAAATTTAAGGAAAAGCAACTTCCACAACTAATCAATCAAAATTTCCTGCTTCCTGTCAAACTACACAGACTTTATAGCAGTCTTACAATTAGACATTCAGCTGTCTGGTGTCTTGACAATTAAAAAGAAAAAAATAAGTGTTAAAACGGTACATATATCATTTTAATATATTTTAGTAAAATATGCAAATAGTTACACCACACTGTTTATTGTCTAACAGCTTCAAAGCACAGAATAGCTACTTAGCTATCACACTCAGGAAACAGGAAAGGTTTGGCTTTTTCTTTGAACAGAGTTTTGTAAGCAGCAGAAGAAAAATATAGAAAAAATCCTACGTTACATTAAAATATTCTTCTCTAGGTAAAACCCCTTGTATTTCTGCAATCTGGTTTGGTTTTGTTTTTAAATTCTTGGATGTAACTGCAGCAGTTTTGAAAGAGAGTCTCTAAAAAGCAAGCATGCACAATATTTTAGATTTACCTTCTTTATCTTTGGCTCTGACTCCTTCTTATTCCCTCCTTCCTATTACATTTCAAGTAAATATTGATGTGCTTCCTTACAGTACTAGAAATTAATTTGAATTAAAGCTGAAATGGAGTACATTGTTGATAATGCTTGTCAACAAAGGAGATATGATGGTCTATTACAGCTCCCCAGGCTTTTATGCAGGAGAGATGATTTAAGTCATTTGCCAAGATTAAGAATCTGAAAGGTGCAATTTTAGCGACAATCTATTTGCATACTTTCTGAAATGATTAGCAAGAGAGGCTTCTTAATGCCTTAGTGGCTATTCCAAGAGAAATTCAGTTGTATCTCTGCAACTAGAGGAGCTTCTCATGGCTGTATGTCAAAATTTAATACGTAGTTGTTTTATGAAGGTAGTATTTATGGACTATCCTTTGTATACGGGAATTAGAACTACTGATTCAAAGACTCATTTCAATAAAAAAAGGCTGACCTACATACTAGTTATTCCAAAATAAAGAGCTTTCTTCAAACAAAGACGTGTGTTTGGCAGGACAGAAAGAACATGAAAGTTAATGACAAACACTGCCCAACAATTATTGAAGATTAAACTCACCCCCACCACCCCAAAAAAAGGAAATTTAGTTCCAATTTTCAAATACAACAATTTTGGAATGTATCTATCGATGGAAATCGGGACAACTACCATCTCAATCCTCTTTTTATTGTTTTCCAAAGAACGCTTCTTAAACATACTGCATTCTTTAGAACACTTCCATCCCTTGTAGACTTAATTCCCATATATGATGATGTCTCAAAAGCATCAAGGAGATATTCAATTTGTAGTTGAATCAGCAAAGGCTTCTTCCATTAATTACCATGCAATGAGTTAAATACCTACTTTAATACAGAAAACATATACCACTCCTTAAAGTACAACAGATTGTAAGTTGTTACAATTAAAGTTTCCACTAGCAGTGTTTCCTATGAATCAAAAAAGGCATTACATTTCAGAAAATAGCGCAATAGTGATTTGAGTACCATCCCTCAGTGGCCATTTCATGTGTCTCATGTCGAACTGGAATTTAAATCCATCTCCAGTCAGATTCATTCAAAATCTTTCAAATAAATCAAAAATTCAAGTTCAAAAGGGAAATCCTGGCCTGTATCAGGAATAGCGTGGCCAGCAGGATTAGGGAAGTGATTGTCCCCCTGTAGTCGGCACTGGTGAGGCCGCACCTTGAATACTGTGTCCAGTTTTGGGCCCCTCACTACAAGAAAGACATTGAGGTGCTGCAGCATGTCTAATGAAGATCAACGGAGCTGGTGAGGGGTCTAGAGCACATCTTAAGAAGACCAGCTGAGGGAACTGGGGTTGTTTAGTCTGGAGAAGAGGAGGGTCAGGGGAGACCTTATCGCTCTCTACAACTACCTGAAAGGAGGTTGTAGTGATGCCACTGTCCGCCTCTTTTCCCAAGTAACAAGTGACAAGACAAGAGGAAACAGCCTCAACTTGTGCCAGGGGAGGTTTAGATTGGATCTTAGGAAAAATTCTTCACCAAAAGAGTTGTCAAGCATTGGAACAGGCTGCCCAGGGAAGTGGTTGAGTCACCATCCCTGGAGGTATTTAAGATGTGTAGATGTTCTTTTACTTAGAATCACAGAAATGTCTAGGTTGGAAGGGACCTTTAAGATCATCAAGTCCAACCTCAAGCTAACACTGCCAAAAAACATCACTAAACCATGTCCCTAAGTACCACATCTACCCGTCTTTAAAATATGCTTATGGTGCTTAGGGACATGGTTTAATGGTGGACTTGGCAGCATTAGATTTACAGTTGAACTCGATGGTCCTAAAGGTCTTTTCCAACCTAAATGATTCTATGATTCTATACCCCATATGAATGTTGCTACTATCCGGATCACTGTATCAACAGACTGACCTTTCTCTCTTGTGTTGCTCTGTTCATTGCAGAGGATAATCCCATAGAAGTGTACCAGATTTGCTCAAGGCATGGCTACTCGATCATCTCCCCATACCAAGTATCACCATTTATACCCTTCAGAAAGTTATATTAAAATGTGAGAATTCAAACACATAACAACACTTTAGAAACTAACATCGGTTTAAGAAATGCAGCTCATGCAGAGAGGATATGGTTAAAACTACAGCATAGAATCTTTAGACGAGGTTTTAACAAGTTCGAAAACAGAAAGTTGTTCCTCAGGATTTGGTAAACAGGTGACTGACAACAATTTCAAGTTTGGCTCTAATACCCCACATTCTTTATCTTTATCTTATTCTTCCTTGTAGAGATATCAGAAAATCTCAGGTAGGCAATACAGAGCAAAGGCATGATTCGTAACAACATCAAGTACAAAGTCCTTGATCTTACCAAGCCACAATCTCATTTTGAATTTGTATTTAATTTACCCAAGTTCTGTCTATAAAGTTCCCAGTAATAAAATATATTTACAAGGATCATGACAAATGAAGCCAGCATTCTCAAATAAGTACAGTATAACATTTTTTTGTCTTGCAACAGACTGAAGTAACTTGGCGTGGAAAAAGACATATTCTTCTAGCTCAGAAAAGGAATGCACTTCAACGTCAGGTTCAAAATGAAATGGAATATCGAGACTATGTTAGAGCACCAAACTTACAGCCAAAACAAAATGTATGTATTTATTGCCTCTGATCAAACACACCCTGCCAATATACACAGTAAGCCGTGAGCATGTGGTATGAGACTACCTTCACCAAGAATAACAATTTTTTTTTTAGAAATCTCAAATATTTTGGTCCATTGGACATGAATTCTCCTTTTAAATCAAAACATTATCATAAAAACCAATTATGTAAGGATTGCTTAGGGCTGTACTTAAGGTTGTAGTTAAAGTGAGCTATCTAGTTCATACTTACAGACCTAAATTAGGACAAATTAGGCTGCAGTTCATACACAGGCGGTTGAGAAGAGTGTGACTGGCAACACTCTTTTGTTTGCAAACATGAAAAAATTTTACTCCCTAAGGGCAGTTAGATGATAACTAAGCAGATCCAATATAAAGAGCTACATGTGAATATCATGTATTCCAGAGAATAGCAATATATTGTAATTACAACCACTCTTGTAGACAACACCCGCTTTTACTGTATTAAAAAAATCACACATACACACACAAAACTTGAAGCCCTGAGGCAAAGACAACACCCAAACTCTTATGGTTCTGAATAGGAAACGTTACACCTGTCAAGAGATGCATAATTTTGATATCCCGGTTTCTGAAAAGAGAAAGAAATAAAACTGTAAGGTTGCTACTGTGTAAGACAATGCACAATGACACAAACAAACAAAAAGTCTATATTAATTTCTCAGAAGCTTATTCTCAGGAAAATAAAACATTCCAATTTTGGAGAGATCTGCTAAAATGTTTAATCAGTAGACAGGACTGGACTTCTCAAATAGTGGAGATGAGAACCTCTAAACAAACGTGTAACCTCTAACTAAAGTAGTAGAGTAGATAATAAACATAGATATTAATCACAAGATAATATACAGCCTGCTATCTGACACAGAGCAGCAGTGACGAATACCACACTGTACACAAAGGATAAAACTACTATCGAGTACAGACCCTGGATCCCTGCCAGTCTCCCAAAGTTGAGATGTATTAACTCTGATTGGATCTGACCAGACAGGGAGTGCTTACTGCTCCTATTATTTTTTATTGCCTTCCTTCATGCCACCACAATAATAAATACCTTGTACTACCTAACGCACGCTATGAATATAATAGTGTTTTCCCACTGAATACATTTTCCAGTGCCTAGATCAAAGAAACATTTACATGCACAAGTGGAGAAAACTACTTCTCAGATAATAACCCACAATGAACCTTGCCTGATTTCTTAACTGAGTCATATGTGGCTATTTTCATTGGAAGTGTCAGAAAGACAACTGACTACTGCACGGATCCAGAAGCATCATAAACTTGGCTGACTAGAATGTTTCAGGGTGCATCCTCTACTCAAACTCATTTGCAGTTTGCACAGTACATGCCCCTATGCCTTGGTCCCCAGATGAGCCAAATCCAGTACATATACTCAGTATAAAGCCAGTATGATGTGCATGGAACTTCAGCAGCAATTTCAGCATAAAGCATAGTTTTTATTCAGAAATAGAGAAGGAAAGAATGATGCTGATTTCTTCCTAATCTGAAGTAAATTAGGAAGTAAATGGACAAGAGAGAGAAGCAAAGTTGGGATTAGACACATGAACCCCTCACCAGAAGATGTTCATCTAGGATATTAAAGCAGTAATAGCCATTTTGCANTATCTTTATATATATCTTTATATATATATCTTTTATATATATATATTATCTTTATATAATAATAATTACATTCTTTATATAATAGTCTAGGAGTCAGGACATCTAGCAATAACCAGGAAATCTCACAGAGCTTGTTAGTTAAAAATCAGATCTTATTTCCTAGGCAAGTGATCTAATCACTATGTTGGCTGTCACAATTCCTATTCCTCCTGAAGGTGTGCAGCTGTAGAACCAAATTTCCAAGATTCATGGGATAAGAAATAAAAATAAAAATAAATAAAAACTGGAAGAATGAGTCTGTAGACAAGTGAGTCTCTGCTCCTAATATTATGACTCTTACCCGATGACTTGACACAGTAAAATATGGAACCTAATCTATTTTTTTGTGAATCTGACTGAAGGTTACAGGACTCTTCACACAAAGGCTACATATTTGGAATGACACATTTTGATGACTCTTACAAGTCACAGAACAAAGTAAATAAGGCAAATCTTAATTGAGAAATTCTTTAGCTTATGAAGATTTGCCATGTCCTATGACCAGAGCTGGGTAAACACAAGGAAACAAAAAAATCCACTACTACTATTGGGGAAAGCCCTCACTGATTACTAGTGGCACTGCCTGTATTTGCTTAGTTGTAAACATTCAGATTTATTGAGGTTTAATAGGGAAAAGGCTGCAGAATGAAGAAGCTATAAGTGTTAACAAAACCAGGAGTTAAGTTGAATACCACATTTGATGCTTCCTTTACTGACAGCTCACACTGTATATCATACATACAATATCATCATGCTTGTGACCCAACATTTCTTTTTTTCTTTTTTTATAGGGTCAAAGATGAGTTTCATGTAGGGTTTGGACTCTTATTTCTCCCATGATTTAACTATTTTACTTTCTTCTTTGGTTGGCAGGGATTCATTGAGTCACTCTTACGTGTGTCCACCTTAAACGAAAGGCTTTTAAAAAGTAAAAAGCCTTGCAGAGTATTCTAAAGATGTTCACAATGCACAGCAGCGTGCCAAGTTAACTAATCTTTTCTGAAAAGTTCTGATAGCACCAAGTCGCTTCAAAGGGAAGGCTTCCTCCCCACATCGCTCAGGATGGGTCCTGAACACTGACTGTGTACCATGCAAGAGTTACACAGTTGGTTCCAACATCAAACTTTGTCCCGAGATAAGGATGATTCCAATAGCTGTTTTCAAAATTAGGACCAAGCCTGTTAATCTGCACTGCACATTACCAGGGGCATAACAAGATATTTATTTGAATATAGGCTTAGATGCTAATAGATAACTTGGATTTGAAGATAGCAGGAACAACACTGAGTACCACGTAAGACACCTCTTTTGCTCACAGCTTCCCATTCTGCACATTAGAATTATCTAATAACAAATGAATGTAGGGGTTATCAAGTCTAGTTCCCCCCTCAGGAAGAAGAGGTGATAGTTCCCAAAAAACCAGAAAGGCTATTTGGGCATTCTAAATTTACATAGTAGTCAAACAAGATTTAAAAGTTCAGCATCACTGTGACAAAGAGGAGCTGGTCTCTTTTAAACAGAAGGTTTGAGACTTTGTCTCCAGCTCTTCACAATCTTTCCCTTCCTAGCATTAGTCTCGTGCCCATGCAAGCAAAGCCAGCTGTTCTTCAGCCAATAGCTGTTTCTTGCAGCAATTCCAACTTCCAGTGGCGGCACAAAAGTGCACGCACCATATGTTCTTTGGACATTTATTTATAGTCTTTATCCGATAGAGCTGGGTAATTATAAAGACAAAACGATAATTTGTGAACAGAAAAAAAGGGCTTCTCCTTCTTAAATTTGTCCCACGAGAGAACAGAATACAAATGCCATCTACTTAGAGCAGGCAATTCATGAACATGCTATCGAAAATATGAACAAACTATATGAGCAAATATAAGCAACAAACTAATCAGAATCAAGACCTAGTTATGAGTTGATTATAATAACAAAAAATTACTACAAATAAGTGGTGGGTAATTTGTGAACCAAATAAAGGGCTACGACTCTCACATATAAATTGCTGTCAATGAATAATTTAACCAGCTCTAGTTAGAGCCATCTATTTATTAAGAAACCTCTTTAGCACTCTCCAACTGGAGCTGGCAGAATGATTAATCTCTACACACAGTGATAAAGCCAAGGGAAATCAGTACTACTAGACATTTAAAATGCTGGGTTTGATTCTCTAGAGCCCTATAGCATCATTTATAACTACGTAGCCTGGACTTTAGACCTGGCCATTCTCATTTGGTGACATTTTAAAGCCACTTTGCTCAGTACAGATGACACAACACACAAGGCAGTGGCAATTCAACCTTTCTCTGCTTAAACTGCACAGTAAAACAACTATGGCTTACACTATCCTTCTTTATCTTTAAAGATATTCTACATGGAAAATAACATAAATATTCTAGCAGGAATATGCAGCAAGCATTCTTTGTAACATTAGCGTAAATCCCAGAGTGAACATTAGAGTCTTGAAGGCAAAACCATGCAATCTTTTAAATCTGTTTTTAAAATTTGAAGTAAAATGTTTCCTGTAAAGATTAATCATATAAACAAAGTATTCATTTAGCTAGGGTTTTCCTTTATCAGAGGTATTGGACACTGCAAAAGGAGCAGAGAATAAGGTTATTAATTTTATGGTTTACTGCTTGATTTTTAAAAAAAAATGTTCAAGATCATCATGTTGCTGTTAGGACTGGTGTCTTCCAACATACACCGGTTTTAGACAGCAGGGTAAACTGATGACTGTCCTTGCCTCAAGTCTCTTAAAATGACATTGTGTAAGGCCAGAAGGATAAGAAGTTACAGGGAAGTAGTTTTAAACTGTTGCAGAGATGCTTTACAACTGTGTAAAAGCACACTATACCTTTGTCAACGAAAGGCATAAGAAACAAAGCAACCGTGTTTTCTGTTAGAACAGAAGAGAAATAGTTTTAATAGGTGACAACTGCCTGCCACAGTGTATATGCCTCATTATGCATCTGCACTTTGATTTTCCTGTTTCTCTGTTTTTGAACTAGAAAGTATTAAAACATACAAATATACTTTCTTCCACTTTCACGCTTGGCTTGTGACTCAAATTATGACTACTTTGATCATTATTATTACTGCCTTTATATTGTAGTCTGTAGACTAAAAAGGTGCTTCTCAAACTGAGAGGAAATACCTCTAGTTTCTTTCTACAAAAATTATCTGCAGATTACTTTCAATAACCTCAACAAACCTGAGATAATGCAGTCAGAAATAGAACCAAATTGGAAAAAATGCAGTCAATTTAATCTTTGTTGCTCTCTTCACCATGTACGAGACACATGTAAGCATATGTTTTTACTTATAATTTTAAGGTCCATAACTTCACAGTGCTAGATATATTATGACACCATGCACATTAAACTGTGAAAGCTGCACACTTTGATCAGAACCTGTAGTCTGCCAAGAAAATGACAATACTTCATCTGAGATTTTTTAGCAAAAACACACGCACAACTTTTTTTTTCTTGTTAAGACCTTGGATTGTTCCCTAGCAAAAAAGTGTCATGTAT
>VYZM01018750.1:525396-543390 GCA_013398915.1 Dromas ardeola | reverse complement strand
CCCCACCTCAGCCCTGCGCTGATGGACGCGCCGTCCATCAGGGAGTTCCCCAGGGCAGAGTCTGGCCCAGGTGCCCACCTCAGGCCGCGGGTGGATGCCAGGGTGCCCACCGCTCGCGCGTCAGAGACCACATGTGCTGTTTCGCAGAGCTGCACAAGTGGGAGCTGGACAGTCTCTCTGTGCAGTGCCCCTACAGCGCCCTGAGGTACAGCACAGGGACAAAAGTCTGGTGTCGAAGAGAGGGTCAGACTGAGTGTACAGTCGTGGCGAGATCAGATTACCCTTCGACATGGCATAACAGCCAAGCTCTGGAAGACAGAACATTGATCCAGGATGACACCCAGAAAAGGATTGTCACCATTACCATGCAGAAGCTGCAGGCCCAGGACAGCGGCGTGTACTGGTGTGCATTCTACAGAGGCTCTCAACTCATCCGGATAAGGGAGTTCCAGCTCTCTGTGTCCAAGAGTGAGTACCTCCTGGCGGCCAAGGCTGCCTCTTGGCAGATTTCAGCCTCACCACCCTGCTGCTTCTCCCTCCTGTCCTGCGCCACAGCAGCGAGGAGCCCAGCGCTGCCGCCACACAGCTGATGTCGCCCTCTCTGTCTCTCTGTCTCTCTGGCGGACACACGGGCAGCTGCCCCTTGGGCCTGTGGAGCCAAAGCTCAGGCCTGGCCCTTCATGCTCTGTCTGCTCCCAGCACAGACTCGGGGCAGGCTCCCATGAGCTCCCACAAACGGCGCCACTCTTCACCACTGCTTCCCACAGGGCCCATCCAGGGGCTCCAGGAGCAGCTCCCCCAGCTCCGCGCTCGCCTGGCCCATGCTGGGCACTGCTGGAGACCTCCCCCACTGCAGGCATTGCTCTTGCTCTGGCCCCGCAGCTGACAGCCCTCCCTCGTCAGGGACTCCCAGGCCCCACGGGCTGAGCCCCCGTGAGCATGCGGTCCCTGGGGGAACCAAAGGAAGGGGACAGGACCCCACCCAATTTGTGACTCAACTCTGCACGAGTAACCTGGCTCCTGTCCCCTTCTCCTCCTCACGTCCTCCAAGCAATTCTTATAGCCGAGTCCTTCACAGACAATGCTCTCTGCTTTCTTTTCGTAAGCCTCCGTCTGCTTAAGCACAGGGCTGTTAAATAGTTCATTGCTACCTGAAGACCTCTGCCACAGAGCAGAGCTGCTTGCACTTACAGCACTTCCTTCGGCCACGTGTTGGGGGGGTACACACAAAGCGGGGCTCCTGCTCAGCTCCTTGCCCCTCCCTCCCACCTTTTGATCCTTACCTTGCTTTGCCGGCTGCCAGCAAGTCTTGATGACGCAGGTTACAGCCTGGGCAGCTTGGCTGTGCTGGGCGTCCCAGCGGGAGTGCATTTATATCCCCATCTTCCCAGGGCCAGGGAAGTTCAGCTGGTAAATGCAAAGCAGCCCAGTAGTGATTATTCTTCTCTTCCTGTTTGTGACTGCAGCGTTGGCTGGAACAACCTTGTCAGGTACCGCAAGCACAAGTCTAACAACCCTTTCTGTCATCTCCCCACCACCAAGGTAAGGCCTAAAGAAAGTCTATAATTTGAACACAGACAGGAGTTATTAATGTCTCATCCACAGTACGCCTTTCTTCCCGAGGTAGGCAGGCTTTGGGAAGGTTCCTGCTTACATAGGAATTCAATATGACAGGCATCCTTAACAAAGATGGCCTCTCCTCTTCCAGCTCCAACCCAGAGTGTAATTACAAAGGAGGAAACAGATTGATAAAATTAAGTCACAGCTTTCTGGAATGCAGATGCCTGTTGTCTTTTTTATCCTTATATCTTTGGGCTGTGCTCTTTGGAGCAACAAAGCCACCCAGATTCTGTCCCTAAGCCTTTCTGTCTTGTCTTTGCTCACTCTTGTGCATGAATATTTAACAATTAAATAGTCCTTGGGTGCTATTTTATCCTTCTATTTACCAGGCAGTTAAATGTAAAGGATTTTCTTCCTCTTTGGACATCTGCTGTCATCAACACTACAGCAGCACCTCAGAGTACAGTCATACATCAGCTCCAGTGCACCAGGTGCAGCAAAAGACAGAAGGAAAAGGCAGTACCTGCTGCAGAGGGCCTGGAATTGTACTCTGAACTTTGAGCAGTGGCTTGTTTTTAAGGTCTGGAGAACAGTTTAGGAAAAGCTCAGAAGGCACAGCCAGGTAGAAAAATCAAAATACCATTGCTGCAGGAGAACCACCCCCTCCTTCCAAGTGCGTAAAAGCTAGTGCATAAGAGCTATTCCTGTCCCTTTCTTTGGTCACTGTTTGGTAATGGGCTGTGCCAACATTATGCTGTGCTACCATCTAACACTGGTAACTCCTTTGCTCTCCTGGCTTCAGCTCAAATGTACACACCTTCAGCATACTCTCTGGGGTCCTGAGCATCCTGTTCATCCTGGCACTTATCAGCTCAGTAACACTGTGCGTCAGGCAGCACAAGCAGCTGAAGAGAAGAGGTATGTGGAGGGTGGTGATGCCTCATGTTCTAGTCTGTACTAAACATCTGGCCATCACTTTTCAACTGCTGGCGACCTTATTCCCAACTCACAGAGCCCTGGAGAAGATAAGGCTGGTGCAGCTTGGGAAGCCTCAAGGCAGGCTTCTTGCTGTGATCTCCTCTCACAATAAGTTCAACCATGTTCCCATAGACTCTGCACAGGACACCTCCTACCATGTTAGAGGACAATTAAAGTGAGAGCAACGTGTTCACCAGATTGAGGGTAGATGGGTCCCACTGGCACACCCATCGCTTCTGCCACTGCGCAGTCCCACAGCCTTCCCCAAAACTCCTGAAGCATAGGCAATGCCCAGGCATTTCATGGACTTCTGTATTTCTAAAACCTCTGATTTTGGCTCATTCCAAAGGTAACAGACAAGCAGAGGACACCTATGACAAACCAGAGGACATAGCACAGGTAAGGAAAATGATAGATTTCCCACATGGTACATGAATCCCTTACCAATAGCCTGTGAGGAGCTGGCTGGCCCATCTGATGAGGACCTTGGTACTCATTTTTGGTTGTGAGCAGGAGGGGAAATGGTATTTAATGCCACCAGAGAGAGGAGTGTTCCTAGCTGGAGAGAGAGGGGGGTAATTAATATAAGGAAGCTCCAGCAGGAAAAAAACAGTGGAGCAAATTCTAGTAATCTCTGAGAAACGTCTCAAAGTCTAGAAACCAAGGTTAGGCAATGAGGTTGTAACCTGTATCAAGGAGAGGTGATGAAGGAAAGAGTTTTCTGTTCTTTCACCTCTGTCATGACCAAAGGTAAGTTTTTACATGGCTTCTCCTTTACTCCTGGGAAAACCTTGTTCTTTTGAAAACAGCTGTGGCCTGGCACTGAATCATGCTAAGAAGTATTTTCCCTTTCTTTTCATAGCTTGACAATACTGAAAGAATGGAAAGTCCCAAGGATGACAGCGAAGACCTAAAATATGTTACCCTGAACTATAAATCCCAACTCAGCACTGAGGATCCTCTCTACTGTAATATTGAACCAAGTCAGGCTCACAGGAAACCCAAAGATGAAAATGTGGAATATGCTATCATTGCGTTCAAGCAGTTACCGACCAGTGAGAAAGGCTGAAGCACAGAATCCCCATGTAATCCAGAAATGGGAGAAAAGAACTGGAATAAGAAGTGGGAATGGGGAGTAGAAGATGTGTGGATGGACACTGGGGAAAGATCTAAGTTTTTGTTGCCATGTGTATGTTGCCTATGCAATTAGAGGCCAGTAGAGAATTTTGCCACAATTGTGCAGATTCTCTCGGGTCAGACAGAGGTGCTGGGTAATTCTCACGATCTCTTGTGCATCTGCTTTCTTCAGTCCCATTAAAATGCAGACTCTTTTGGAAAGGCAGGTGTGGAGGACTGATCTTTTGAAAAAGAGCAGTATTTGTCTGGACATGAATGGGTTTGCTATTTCAACTATGTTCACTGATAGAAACTCTGTCCCACTCCTACTGGTTCAGCTATTATGGCCAAGCAAACTCATTCCAGTGCTGTAGGGATAAAACCCTAACCTTGCTGTGATCGGGTCTGTTCGCCATTTAATGGGTGGGGGATAGGAGCCCCGGATTATAAGCATAAGCAGAACCAGCATCTGTCGGAAGGCAAATACCTTGAGGGTGTATTGCAACACAATGATATGCTGCATTGCAAACTTTGCAAACTGAGGATTGTGCTGTATGAATCTAAGCACCAGAAGGCCTTGTAGCTACAAAACAATAGTGTATAAAAGTAATACATACTCTTTTTGAAACTTAATGCAAATTCCCCTATAACCTAAATTTATCAGTCTGCTTAGGTAAGTAAGATAGTAAGAGGCTTTCAAACTAAAGCTAAATCTTGAGCTTTAGATCAAGAAATAGAGTGTGCACTCTGGAATTTGAGGGTAGGAGGGAATGAAGGTGATGACAGTACCGAGTGCATGGGGTTGAGGGATGGATTCAGCATGGCTGCTGTGGATTACACTAGGGAGAGTCTCCAACACTGTATCCTCTAGACAACTTGATTCTTTCCAAGCTTGAGGACTGATTTGCTCTCGGGGTCATCCACAGCCACAGCATATTTATGCAGTCTTTGAGGCCTCTACATTGAAAATAAGCAGCTGAAATTGGAAGTTACAGGCGTGGCTTCCCATGAGTAGCTTGTGCAGACTGCCCCGTCCTTTCACCACCTCCTGATCAAAGGCCATTACTTTGTTCAACAAAACTTTGTTCTGGCTGGTCTGCTGTCTTACAACATCTGTTCCCCAAGAACACACAAACTGGCTGCTTAAACCAAGGCAGTGTGGAATCAAGACAAGCAGGAAGAACCAAAACTGAGTATTTCTGTAGAAAGGAGGGGAGGGAACAACACTGGGATGTTTTTGAACAGAATTTGCCTCGCTGTGCTAACTGCAAGGATGAGCCCTGAGAGAAGACATGAGGAAGTTCTGTACAGGCAGCAGCACACAGCAAGAAACTGGTAGGCTGCGCAAAGTAGTTGCAGGAATTATGACATAGACAAGAGAGGACGAAGTATGAGCACAAGAGGGCTGGTCTCAACATCAGCTGATATAACAGAAGGACACGATGGTAATTAAGAGTGGCTTATTTGCAGATGGAAATGTCCAAGTAAGTCAGACACGCAACGTATTTATGGATCCCCAGTGCAGCTCTGATGCAGGCTGGCAATTTCTGAGAGCTGCCCCAGGAACACTAGACTGGCTGGGACCTCATCAAACCCTGCTATCCTGAATAATCACAACATAAACTATCAAACATGTTTTTCCAATGCACTTGGTCTCTTGCCTTCATTGTTATGAGGCACCTTTGTATCTCTTCAGGAATCACTATCCAGCCAGTCTCGGATGTAGTTCTGTTCTTTTGCAGCACTGTGCTGTACTTTAAACAGCTCTTCCCAGCCTATTCACCAGTGCAGCTGGTTCTTTGTAAGTTCATTGGAAGACCAATACAAACCAGCAAGCCTACTTCCTGCACTTTTTTTTTTTTTGGCTACACCACAGAGTCACAGAATTATCGAATAGTTGGGGTTGGAAGGGACCTCAAAGATCATCTAGTTCCACCCCCTGCCCTGGGCAGGGACACCTCCCACCAGCCCAGGTTGCTCCAAGCCCCGTCCAACCTGGCCTTGAACCCCTCCAGGGATGGGGCAGCCACAGCTTCTCTGGGCAACCTGGGCAACTCTGGGCAACACCACCCTCACAGCAAAGAACTTCTTCCTCACATCTCATCTCAATCTCCCCTATTCCAGTTGAAAACCATTCCCCCTTCTCCCATGGCTCCCCTCCCCGATCCAGAGTCCCTCCCCAGCTTTCCTGGAGCCCCTTCAGGGACTGGAAGGGGCTCCAAGGTCTCCCTGGAGCCTTCTCTTCTCCAGGCTGAACCCCCCCAGCTCTCTCAGCCTGTCCTCACAGCAGAGGGGCTCCAGCCCTCCCAGCATCTCCGGGGCCTCCTCTGGCCCCGCTCCAACAGCTCCGTGTCCTTCTGCTGTTGGTGCCCCAGCGCTGGAGGCAGCACTGCAGGGGGGTCTCCCCAGAGCAGAGCAGAGGGACAGAATCCCCCCCCTCGCCCTGCTGCTCACACTGCTGGGGATGCAGACCAGGCTGTGGGGGGCTTTCTGGGCTGCCAGCGCACATTGCTGGCTCGTGTCGAGCTTCTCATCCACCAGCACCCCAAAATCCTTCTTGTCAGGGCTGCTCTCAATCCATTCTCCACCCAGCCTGGATTTGTGCTTGGGATTGCCCCGACCCACATGCAGGACCTTGCACTTGGCCTTGTTGAACTTCACGAGCTTTGCATGAGCCCAGGTCCCTCTGGACGGCATCCCTTCCCTCCAGTATGTGGACCACGCCACACAGCTTGGTGTTGCCGGCAAACTTGCAGAGGGTGCACTCAAAGCCACTGTCCATGTCACCGACAAAGATGTTAACATAGAAAGTAAGCTTTTGTGGCTTCTTCTAAAGTCACAGGAGACCACAAATGCGCGTGCAGTTTCATGGGAGAGCTCCCCAGGGCCTCGGAAAGCAATACCATTACTTCCTTCTCTCTGCTGGAAATACTCCAGATTACACATTTGCTGCCTTTATTTAGCAGTCATGTGGTGAGCAATATGAAATGTGTTTGCTGGGGCTCAGCTCAATTTCTCAAAAAGACCAGAAACACCTGCACTTTATTTGGCTGCACCAAGCTCTGCAGAAAGGTGGCAAATTAAAGGGGCCTGAACCACTCCCTATTCACAAGCCAGTCACATCCAACAGGCTTATCTTGCTATGGCTGCAGCACGGAAGCTGATCTATTTTTTGAGATTTTCAGAGTTGACGTGTTTAACTTGAAATGAAAGAAAGGAAAAAAAATGGTTCTGGAAATGGTTCATTCAGCCCAAGATTCCCCTAACTCTTTGCTATTCATGCAGTCAGTTACACTGAGGCAAACAGTGGAAGAGTAATAGTAGAAAACAACTGAGTTCAAGAGAGACATTTTCAGGGAGACAGCTGCTTCTGATCAAAGAGAATCCAGATTCGTGCACACTGGAGCAAGAATGAACCAAAACTGCAATCGCTAAGTCTCACAGAGAATTTTTTGATCCTGCAAGGTACCATTTTCTTAAACATTAATTAGAGGAAGGAAAAAGAAGGCACATTCATGAATGGACAGACCTGCAGGTTTATCTGCCTGTTAAGAAGCAGACAAGCACTCAAGCTGAGAAGCAGGGGTTTATTGGTATTTGCATGGAAGATCTTGACGTAAATAAATTCAAAAAAGAAAAAACAGTAACCCATCCACAGCATACCAGTTTGCTAATGCTAAAAGAGGCTCCCTTAACTGCAGTCCAGAACTACTGCATCAGTATTGCACTGACGGGCTCCGAATCAACTTCCTCTTATGTCCTTTCTGCTAAGAGGAAATAAAGATACTGTTTTGCTCATCTAAAGTACCTCACAGCTTCACCCATCACAGGGTCTTTGTCTTCCTGACTTCTGTTATATGTCAAAGCGGAATGCTTCATTCACAGGCTCTTCTAAATCTCCTTTCTCCTGAAAATAACCCACAAGATTTTGTCCTTGCTCTCCTTTCACTCTTGTGATGCTGACAGAGCTACCTGTAGACTCTTGATGAGAGCCGCTCTTTCCTTTTTGGCTTTCCAGAAATTCACCCCATGCAAAGCTTGCATGTAAAGCCTGCTCTGGTGGACAGGCACCACTGCTCAGCTGAGAGGGACTCCCAGTACCATGGTTTCAGGCCATCACATGATGCTCTCTTTCGGGCTGTCTAGACTAAATTGTGGCTGTGAGCGGGCAATGCTGATGCTTGAATTTTCAGCCCACAAGAGAGATGCCCATCCCTGGTGAATTGCTCAATATGCAGGATGAAAAAGATGCCAAGTTCCTGTACTCATTCCTTCCGGCCGAGCAAGGAGGGGGGAAAAGCAAGCTGCTCTCTCGGGCAAGAGCCCTTTTCATTTTCTCCAGACTCCTCTCTTGTCCCCTTCTCTGCTCGACTGACATGGAGAAGCTCATGCACCTCATCTTCTTGGTCTTCTCGTCAGGTAAGAAAGCGTACGTGGCCTTGAGTTTCAGTTAACAGATAGGGTAAAGGACTGGTGCAAAACTTGGTCTCTACCCGCACCTCGTAGGAGGTTACTGATAATGCTAGGGGAAAAGACTGCACAGGTCTTGAAACACAGTAGCTTTTTGCGGATGCAAAGGCATCTTTGTTGCAGCATACAGTTCTTTGGAAGACCAATACAAACAGTTATTGTGGATAAAGAGTCTTAACTGTCTGTCTGTACATTGCAAGGCCCAATGCAATGCAAGCAGAGGGAACCTGGAGCATTGCAGTGTGTTCTGCACTCTATTCCTCCTCCCAACTCTATTGTAGGGATGTCAGACTCCTTCCTCAGATTTTGTTCTTTTCCCTTAATTTAACAAAGGGCCAGAGGTGATCCAAGTGCTCAGCTTTTCTCATAGGGATCCTTTTGAGTCAGAACAGGAGACACTGCGCGCCTTTTCAGAGTGAAACATGGAATTGCAAAATCCTATTTATTTCCATTTGTAGGGCTTCAAATGTAAATTGTAGCAGTTAGGGGTCAAGAGGAGGAAAATAAACTCAAGGAAGGGGACATTTCTGAACTCCTGGGCACTTGACTGTTTTCAGCTTGGAAAGCAACGTTCACCTGAAATGAGAAACAAGGCACCGGACACAGCCGGTATGCCCAGCTGGCCGCCTTCTCTCTCCAGCCACACTTTGGAGATCCAATACTTGCAGTGGTGCATAATAAGGCAACAGATTCAGGCTTTGGCAGTACAGAAACCTGTCCCCGAAATCAGAATGAGTTTGGAAAAAAGTCCGCTGTAATTTTTTCAGTAGCACACAACAAGGGAGGATGAACACAAATAGTAAACGATCTGTCAGCAGAATTGGTTGAAAAGATAATGACACAAAGTTTTCCACAGGAAATTTCAGCAAATTTTTAAATGCCATGATTCTGATCAATAGATTTTTTGCAATGCTGTTTCAAAACCAAACCAAACAAAACCAAAACCCAAACCCCAAACCCCTGGGACCATTCCAGGAACTGAAGGGGGAGAACTGGGGGTGAGCAGGGCTCCACAAGAGAAACAGGAGAGGGAGGAATTTAGAGGAATTGCACGGGACTGGACTGAACATGCAGTGAGGTAAGCCTTAACTGGAACAACTGAGTGAAGCTACATACGAGGATAAAGACTTGTAAGTGTTGGATACTTAGCACAGATCCACTTTTATGCCACCTTCTACTCAAGCCTGAAAGAGCTTCAGAGTTTTTAGTTTACAATTCACTTAGAATGGCTGAAATTATTATAAGAAGTGTTATTAAAAGGCTCAGCCAGCACAAAATCCTCACAAGAGCCTATTTTTTAATTTACTTCTATTTCATTGTTACTTATCTTTTCACAAAAGGCACTAGCCTCTGAAGTTTTTCACTAGAAATAGAGATTTCTACAAATACCACACCACACTGCACTGCTCTCTGGAAGTATTAATAGCTCAGACTGGCCTTTCTGCCTTTGCTTACCATAAAGAGGAATAGAAATTAGAAATAAGGAACTAACGCAACAAAAAAAGCCAAGCAGCCAAAGTCCAGTTGTCAACATGGTTAAAATTAGTAGGATATCAAAAGATAGGGTAAAAAAAAAATTATAAACCCCTGGACTTAGAAATCAGGAGTGCGATTAAGAAGTAACCTCCTAAACAGCTAGCTGGACACTGGTTTGTAGGTGTCACTTTGATTCTAGCATTTTCCAGGGCTGTGTTCCTTCTCTCTGGCTGTGTAAAGAGCCTTAAAATGTGAATAAACTTCACGGGCATTTACTGCAAAGGACCCTTTCCACACCAGACAGTCCTGCAGAGACAAATCTGCATCTATGAACTTATTATATGGAAGCTCAAGGCCAAAACCTGAAGCAAGCTGCCTTATGCAAGTAAGCAAGTTGGACGCTGCAAAGCAGGGATGTTACAGCAAGACTAGTCTAACGAGAGTGACGCAGAAACAATCTGTCATCATTGGGTCAAGCTATGTTTTTATGAGCTGCCTTGTAAAAAGAGCTCTTAAAAATCAAGACAGCTTGCCTGATGCCAACTCAATCTACCTGAGTGCCCTGGTTCATGCCCCTCAGAACCAGAGGAAAATGCAAGTTTATATTTAATCCCCCAATCATGCTGACAAACCGCTTCCCCTTACTGGGCAGGAGCCCAATGACTACACAAAGTGTGATGTGGTTGAGCTCCAGACCGCAATCCAGAGCAGTCACCACAGGGCTAGAAGGGAAGGCAAGGACTGAAATTTCCTGAGCTTCAGAAAATCACAAATATTAATGAAGATGATACCTCCTCCTTCCCTCAGTGTCATCCCCCCTCCCCCCAAGAATAGATGCTTGGCAAAAGCCAAATAACTACTCGTCAGAGGGATCAGTACAGACATATTTCAAGAATGTCTGAACCAAGACTCTGAATCTGAGCACAATGTATCTTTCATGGGGGAAGCAGCCAGGTAACAGCTGACAGATGAACGTTCAGCATAAACACATTGGTAAGCGATAGATATGAAAGAGACTTGGCTCACCACTTCCTCCTTCTCTCCTAGCATCCTGTGCTGCAGAGAACATCACTGTGGTGTATGGAATAGAGGGGGGCACCATTTCTGTCAACTGCACCTATAACCCCTGGCAGCAGCGGTGGAGAGAAAAGAGCTGGTGCAAGCAGATCGATGAAACCAAGTGCCAACATGTGGTGAGCGCCCGACGCTTCTGGCTGCCGTTCCTAAAGAACAGGAATGGCAGCACCTCCATCAGTGACAATGTCCGTGAAGGGGTCCTGACAGTGACCATGAAGCGAGTCAAGAAGCAGGATGCTGGGTTGTACCAGTGTAAAACTGACTACCTGGGGGAAACAAACACCTTAAGGAAAGTGCAAGTGGAAGTGCTGACAGGTACGTCCCGGGGCTCTGAGTTTCAGGAGTTCCTGAGTTCCTACTTAAATTTCACATGTGTCTGCAGCTGCCAATGCCTCACTTTAGTAAACATCTACTTCTTTCTTACTCTAAGGAGGTACTGTGTTTCATTGCCTCTTTTTAGTTCCTGTTTTACAGCAACATGACCTCACCGTTACAGGACATCTAATATATGTCATCCCATTATTGCTACCCAGATTAATCTTCTAGCACACAGCCCAGTGCCCAATCTCACCTTGGTTATCTATGGCTAGCTGGGGCACTGGTGTTGGTGACACCAAGGAATATCATCCAGAAACATCTGCAGAATGAACTATTCTGTTTCTATCATCAGCTGTCCTGGAGACCCAAATGCCAGAGGAGCCTAGTGCTGTGCAGAGCATCTCCAGGTAAGCCATAAAACTCCTCATGTTGTGATCTCTAGTCTTTTTAGGGCTAAACCAGATTAGCATCAGCAACCCCATTTGAAGCTGAGAGGAATAACACAACAGGCATATTCTCTACCTCTTCCTAATCCACGACAATTCTCAGAGCTGCTGTGTGGTTTCTAAACAGCAGCTCTACCCTAATCCAGAAAATTCAGTGCTTCAGTACCAAGCAAAACAACTCCTGCAGATCGTAATTTATCCGTATGTGAGATCTTGCAGTTAAAACCTATTATAGATGTTCTAACCTCCCAGGCTCTGTTGTGCACAGGCAGGAGATGTTACATCTTCACACTGTATACTAGAAAAGTTTTTTTAAAGGTTGAACCATCCCCTTCACCGCTAAGATTTATTGTTGTATTTATGGTCCCCCATAGCATCCCTCCTGAAGCTGATTTCACTATCTTCTATATCCTTGCTGGATTCCTGGTTACTAAATTCATGGTGGCTGTGCTGATCTTTATCGTTGGCATCAGCAGGAAGAACAGAGAAACAGAGCAGGAGAACCCAAATGAACATCAGGTCGTCCCTTTCGCTGGTGACCTTGCACATGATGGAATCAGCCCTTCCTGGGAGAGCACTGCTTAGAGCTAAACCAAAGGGAATCCACAGGGAAATGAACACCAAGCATTTGCAGGCAAAGCTTTGCCACCTGCCATAAGAAAAGGATCGCCTACTAAACATAGGTATCAATGAACCTATCGCTCTAGAGAGGGAATGTCACCATCTACCACCTCTTCTCATTGGCGCTGACCAACTTTTTCCAACACGACTGAACTGAAAAGATGCTGCCAGTTAACACCTGAACCGAATGGAAGAGGAAAGGATCGAGGGCTAGGGGGGAAAGGAGGAACATGAAATCTTTCCATCAGGAGATCCAGCATAAACTTATCTACGTGCAGAGATGCTTCCCCAGGCATGGTAAAGGTGAGAGAGCCCTGCTCAGCTTCCCCCCAGCTCATTGCTAGGCCAGAAAAAACTTTGCTGTTCTATACAGCTACTGGCATATTATTTGTTATAAATAAAACTACAGATACACCACTGAACATAAATAGAAGTTCAGGTAACACATCTCAATGACCATATGTTGAGCAACTCACAGACACATCCACAAAATGGAAAGACATGGTCCTGTCTCAAATCTCCAAGAAACTTCTCCTGATCCACTGAAGATCAGTGTTAAAAAACTTTTTTCAAGGTGTCCCAAATGTCTCTACAAAATGCTCAAATGCTTCCCCCAAAAGCATGAAATATAACCAGAACTAGATGGTTTGTATCAAAAGCTAATATTATTATTTGTCTAGAAATCAGCTTTTTATCTGAGATTCCACTCTCTAAAGACTGAAGTTTTGACACACTTTTGGCAATGCAATGCTCTGCAATCGTCCCCAGTCACTGCCAGCAGCTGCACCACACCACCCAACAGAGTTATTCCAGATAAGCATCCCCATTATCATTCCCCCAGGGTCTGAACTGAGACCCATCAGCTTCATGACATCTCAGAGCAGTGCCAGGTGAGAGATTTCTGTCTTTCCACGGTGAAGACGACCAGCTCCCAAAAATTACTTTGGACAGTGTGGATTCTTGGTGAACAGTCACTCTGGAAAGGCGTAAAGAACTGCAGAACAAACAAGAAAGGAATGTGAAGTCTACACGCAGCTCTGAACCTGCTTCCTCATTTCTCAAATGATTTTGCAAACAAAGAATGAACTGTCTCTCTGTGCTTCTCCCTGTATTTTTTCTGCCCTCTCAAGGGGATGTTACCAACATGTGATTGTTGTTCATCACTCCCCAAAGTGAAGCTGCATTTAGCTCTCCCAGGAAGACCCCAAATCCAAGGGCATTCACACTTCTTTGCCCGGCGCTGCCTGCAAAGCTAAATAAAATCAAACTGATTACCTGATGTAGTGTGGATTCATGATGAAGAGCTGCAGTACGCCAGATCACAATACATCACCCAGAGAAGAGGTAACTCTTAGAACATGCTGGGGTGTTTATAACGTACAAAAATGCTCTGAGCCAGCTGGGCAGATTGGCACATCCAGCCAGCTCCATTTACCACCACGCAGAAACAGCAGCTCAGATCCCCAAACCAGATCAGATCATGCATGGTTGTGCTCTGTCTAAACTAATTTCCTCTATTTGCAGAGGGTAAATTAGCCCATACGCAGTCACACACCATTGCAGCTGTACTAACACAAAGCTAGCTTCAGTATTCCCAGATGGTACTGTGGTGCCCAGCTAGATGTGCTACAGAACAAGGGAATCGCAGCTCTAACCAGGAGATATGAGTCCTAGTTCCAGCTCCAACCTGTTGAGTGACCTCGGGCAGGGCCATTCACCGCCTCTGTGATGGCACAGTGATGGTTCTCCACCACTATACAAGGGCTTTGGGAACGACGGATATAAAACTTGCATGTAAGTGCAAAGCAACAGTAAGGAGCAACACATCCAACTGAAAGCTGCTCTGTAATATGTCAAGGTAGCACCAGAGACTGAAAAATGCCAATTTCTTTTCCAGTCACACAGCCTGATTGCTAAATATGGCTATCTAGACAATAACACAATTAAAGTGAAAAAGCAGTCGGCAAACATTATGCAAGCCTTCCCGCCCAAGAAGTAATATTAAGTTTGTCGTTAAAAGATATTCTCAGCAATTCCAAACTGTCATCGTCACTTTAGACAGCAGACGACTGCAAGAGACACAGCAAGTTAGCCTCCCCTGGAAGGGTTACATTTTTTTCCTCTATGCCCTAAACCACTTTCTACTTCTGATTTTCTGGGTTTCCAGCCCTGCTGCTATTGCTGGCACTACCAGGAAAGGCTCAGAGACTCCTAATTTCTCCAAGGAACAGGATGCTCTCTGTGCTGTCGCATGGATTGCACACTGTAATTTGCTTGAGCACTTCCTATTCAGGCCATCTATAGCCAGGCAGAAAATGAGATTCCCAGAAGTCAATGAGGGGAAGAAACATTCAGCCTGAAATTTGCTTATTTTAATCATACAAGCTTTTGGGTTCTCTTTTTTTTTTTTTTGGTAGTTCTGTATTTTGTCCAGAAACCGAACCTCATGGTGGGACATTGGCAATCTTTTCCCTTCTGAGACCTTTCTCTCCCACTATCACAAAGTTCTCAGTCTGAAAACACTTAGCATGTGGGGAGGAAAACCTGTGTTTGTTGCTCTCTCCTGATACATCATGGATCAGGTATTGCGATAGAGAGGCTAGCTGCTGTTTGCTTTATTACTGCAAATAAATACTGAGTCCATGGAGAGGAACAATAGGAATTAAAATGGAAAAAGGGTAGCGGCACTAAGGCTAAGCACAGATGTTTATTTAGGCAAGCCTGCAGAGTTAAATTACTCTTCTCAGAGGCCCAGCGTGAGAGTCCCAGCGGTATACTGTGAGAAAAACAGGCATACTAAGCTGTGAGCACTTGTAGCAGCAATTTCTTCGTTCTTTGGAAGAATCATGCATGGCAGGAGGGGACACGCAAGTATTTCTGCATACAGAGGGAGAGTCCTCCAGAGCTAACGGCTCATATGACATGCACAAGAATTTACATGAGAAGAAATTTTGGTGCAAGGAGCTGTCAGAAAAGTCTTGTCCAGTCTTAGCCTTGAGTTCCCCTTTAAAAGAAAGGATTAACCTTAACTGTGCACTGCATCGTTCAGTTGATCTGATAGACTTTGGACATGGCTGGTTTTCTGTGATCATGACAGCATTTCCAAGAGAGAATTTTGGCACATATCAGCGCGGGGTGATCTGAAGAATATTCTGCTGCAAAGAATAGAGATGGTGGTTTCACTCAAGGGTGAGCTATGAGGTCGACAGTGCACAGGGTGAGAGACAGCCAAAACAAATCAAGAACGATGTGTCACTTCCATTTTTGTTTCACAGCAAAACACAGTGTATTTAGACATCTAGAGATTTAGACAACTAGAGGTCATCAAGGACAGGGTAAAACTCAATATTATATAGTTCAACGTAGAACCACAATATGTATCTAAATGTATCTAGAGGCAGAAGTGGACAGGAAATTATTTTTGCCATATGAAATAAAAAAGTTTCAAAGGGGAAAAAAATAATCAATGTTTTATGGATTACCATCAAAAAACAGTAATTCAATTTTTTAGGACTATATTAATCGAAACCAAATTTTGGGGGTTTGGGCGTAGGACAGAAATATTTCAAATAAGTTGATGAAAACTAAAAATAATATCTCTTTTTGCATAAAATTTTCTGTTCTGTTAAAACTGTTTTACAGTCACAGAAACCTTTCACACAGAAAAGCTTTGATAACTCACGTAGAAGACTTGTAAGATGGAGCAACACCATCTTCAACTTGAACACATGTACGAGGCATAAGAAACATGCTGAGCTGGCTCCATGTCCCAGCACCTGGGGAATTCAACAGCAGTAACAGCTGTAATCCAGATTTCCCATTTGCTAACCCAACTTCATCTCCAGTGACCATCCTCCTCAGATTGCGGCTGCTTATTTCCTTGTCTTCTGCAAGTTCTCTTTCTGCTGCTGTTAGCTCTGCTCCTTTGTTGGGTGAGATGTACACCACTGTGGGGAATGTTTTTTCCTGTCTTTTTTCCTCTAATGAATCACCACTCTGTTGTCTTTAGGACTTGTAAGGCTAGTTGCAAAAAAAAGCAACTCCCTGTCCTTCCACGGCTCTTATTCTGTGATAAGCAAATCGGGAAACTTCAACTTTTTACTTAGTGCAAAATGGTGTCCCAAATTAGATGTCACCCTATTATCAGAGGTAACTCTGATCAAAGTATAGTTAAAGTAGGAAGGACTGAAATGATAAATGACTTCGCATGCAGAATGATTAGAGTATGGCTGGAAAAGCTCCGACTTAATGACTCAGGAGAATATCATCTTGAGAGCCATTTCCAGGGGAGAAACAAACTACTAAATAGGATCATGCTGGAAGTTTTGGGTGAGTTAATCAAAGAATTAATGATTTTCTAAAAGTCAGCAATTTCTTACCACTTGACAAGAAGGATTACAGGTCAATGTTAAAGAGCTCTCTTCTGAGCCTAGAAATTTCCCGAGACACAGATAATTCCTGAATTTCTTTTTTTAAACAGATTTTTGATACATACTAATGTTATAAACAAATTGCAGGGGAAGTCTGGATTGGCTTCATTGACTAATGAGATTTTACATTTACACCAGCAGATCAAACAGACTCTAAACAATCTGATTCTTTGCCTGAATTTCTACCTGAGTTCATCTCTTTGCCACTGCTCGTTCATAAATGTCTCTGTTTTAACTCTTTACTTCCTTTTCTGCTTTTAGCGACTGCAGAAGGCAGAAAAATAGAAGATACTTAGTGGAAGCTCTTCTTTGATTTTTCCGAGGTGACTGAAAAATGTGTGTGTGGAGGGGAATCACACGACACACTTTGTTTCTAAGATGCTTCCTTTCTAACAGCATTCAAATAAGCAACTCAGTTTTCGTATCATTCTCTAAAATGGTATGAATTTTCCTGGCCTATGCTTTCCACAAAACTTGTTTCCTTCAGGAGCTGTCCTTTCCCTTTGATCTGTCACAGGACCCAAACTTGTAATGAAAGCAGAAACAGAATCACATTTGTCCCTCTGTGTATGATACAATCATAAAATACGTAGGTTTTCCAAGGCATCATGCAATATTTTGCAAGAATGAAGAAACACCAGGGGACCACAACCCAAAGGGAAGAAAACTGGAATCACAGTATGTCTGTTCCTGTCCTACTAGCTACTTACTACTAGCTCTCTGGATGGATGTTTCCATTTACACACACAGATAACAGGTACTACCCAACAACTTGAACAAAACTTCCAGCTCTTACCTGAGGCACTGGTTGATCCCATTCCTGTAATTCAGCTGCACTAACCAACCTTCTTTTACGGCTAAACAGCACAGGATGAATTTTCTTGTGCAACTTCACAATTTCATAGCTAACAAGCTAGCAGTAACTCTGGACCATTCTACAAACCTGCAAAGCAGGATTTTTTAGCATGAGAAAAAGCCACAAGGGATGGATTGATGGAGGAAAATCACCTGCTCCTGGTTTTTTTTCAAGGGGAAAATTGGAATAATCAGGATGCAGAGTTAGACACCATTTCATTTCCCACTAAGAAGGGGGATGTCGCCAACCCTACAGGTGACAGAGCTAAGGATCAGAGGTAAAAACCAAAGACTCCCAGACTCTAAGTACAGCATTCTGGAGGCATTGCAATATTTGAGGAGCAGTGTGACAAACCGAAGCATGTGCACGCCCACACATACACACACAAAGAGGTTTCCCCTTCTGCCCTGTAGAGTTTGGTCCCACCTTCCCAAGTCCCATGAAAAGCTGTAGGTTTCTATCAGTTTCAGGAGCACAAGGTGAGGCCTCTACTGAAAATGCTCAGTTCATAGAATCATAGAATCACTCAGGTTGGAAAAGACCCTTGGGATCATCAAGTCCAACCATCAACCCCACTCTACAAAGTTCTCCCCTACACCATATCCTCGACCACATCTAAACGACTCTTAAATACATTCAGGGATGG
>VYZM01018750.1:509041-525062 GCA_013398915.1 Dromas ardeola | reverse complement strand
CCTCACCAGTGCTGAGTACAGGGGGACAATCACCTCCCTGCTTCTGCTGGTCACACTATTTCTAATACAAGCCAGGATACCATTGGCTTTCTTGGCCACCTTGGCACACTTTTGGCTCATATTCAGCCGCTTGTCAATGAGAACCCCCAGGTCCTTTTCTGCCAGGCAGCTTTCCAGCCACACTTCCCCAAGCCTGTAGCAATGCATGGGGTTGTTGTGGCCCAAGTGCAGGACCTGGCTTCGACTGTTCTTGCTTTCTACCTGGTTAAAAAAGGACAACTATATGGCCCATGCAATGCTACAATGACTCCGCCATTTGAACAAGCAGACCAACCTGAGATCAATCCCAGTTAAGTAACATAGTATGTCAGATGAGAGTCATTACCAGGGCTGATCAAAGATGACCCTATTAATGATCCTAATCAAAGACAGACCATGAGAAGGGCTACTGCATCCTGATGAGGGATGCCTTTGAACTCTGGCAGCACCGCAAATGACTGCAAGAAGAGACTATTCCCCAGACTTGCCAAGTGCCAAAGAAAATACAGCTGGGATGGATCCTCTGTGGCTGTAGATCAGTACTGACCTCATGGAACCAAGCCTGTTTAGAGACAGCACGGGTAATATTTGTATGCTGAATTTTTATCCTAGAACAATAATCCATTTTCAAACACACAAAATCCCCTCCCAAATTAACTTAGTCACCTCTGGTGCTGTAAACAGTAATGGAGATATCATGCTTTTCCCTGAAGGACTCTGCTCTTGTGGTGCTGAGTTCCTTCCTGCCTACAACTGCTCTGATTGTTACTGTTATACTCCTCATCACCACTTCTATCAGAAGGAAAACTCTCGTCTAGTTTTCCTGCCCCTACAGCTTGTTGTCCCACCACCCTCAATGTAAGGAAGGTCTGTTCATAGCAATCGTTGTCCAGGGAGGCAACGAGACTGAGGTGAGAGTGAAACGCAAGACGTGTGTTAAACTGCAGGTAGGAAACAGTGGGGGTAGTGACTTTAAAAATCAAAAAGTAAAGGTGCAGTTTTACACTCAAAGGAGATTCTGTTGGTCATGGCAGGAAAAGGGATGGACTTTGGCAGACATCCTTTCAGCCAAGCAGCACTGCAGGTAAGGCATTATCAGAAATCCCACATTCCTGCTGCTTTGTTTGATCTCTGTCGTGCAGAGACACTGGCTCTGTGTTCACCACCCCCAGGTGTTATAAAGCACGCAGCACCGTCCATCCTACCCTGGATAAGCAGCATCCACTCAAACTAGCAGACTAAAGCTAGCTGGCTGTATTTGTTGATTGTCTGACATCTTGTTGCAAAGCAGACACAACCTAACTCGGTTATTTAGGTAAGTCAAAGCCCTTCTGCATATTTGTTTTTATAGTACTCAGAAAAATTAATGTAGTGACAAATATATAATTTTGATAATTAACTGGCCTTGAATCTTCAGTGACATCACCAAAGGTTCTCATCAAAGGAAAACTCTGCTAGTTGCAATCGCCCTAAATATTTAGTGAGTTAACTGTTGCTGCATCTTTCTACCTTGTTCCTTAAATCTGAGGAAGTAGAGGTTTGTGTAAGAGAAGTTTTCTAAACTTCTCTGAGCACACATTCTGTTTTCCCATGCAACCCCTCCCCTCTTCCCCAGTTCCATGATATCAGGAGAACATATCTGTGGTTGCAGATGAACTAAGACTAATATTCAGAAGTAAAAAATGCTGAATTTCTTTTTAACTTCTCATTCTCCGTGGTTTCTCAGGACGGAAGAAACAAAGGAAGCAGAATGTCAGATGGGGAACTGAATGATAATGCAATATATGCTGTCATAAGGCACCAACCTCAGCTGAAGCCTGAAGATGTTATATATGTCAACATACAGCCTTCACCAGTTTTCTTCCATGCTCAAGAACCGCCAGGCAATTCAAGTTTCCTCAGGGTCTGTGGAATATGCCACTGTTATCTTCAGAGCCACAACTCCACGTTCTGGAACCGAAAAAGAGAAAAGCAGGTACACTCAAACAAAGGAGCACAAAGCCTGGGGCTTATTCACAGAATTTTGCTGAACTGCACTTAGAAGCAATCCATTTGTAACCAACTGCTGCAGCTGGATGCATATGGGGTGCGAGGCAGAATGCAGCTGAAAGGATGAGACACATGGACACACAAACCTTCCCTGAAAAAAAAAACCTGCACTTTTCTAATAGTACACCATCACAATTCAGCTATTGGTAAGCAAATCTAGTGGAAGGCTACGGTATATTTGCTTTTTCCAAATTGATGTAATTTTTTAATGACAGGCAACTATAATACAGGAAACTGGTTCTCTCTGGTAGCGACTGATATTGTGCCACAGCCAACAAAGGGCTGTGAGATATGGGAACATGATGCTTCCTTTTAGACTTTCTTCAACAGCTCACTTAAATACTCATATATAAAATGCTAATTATTGCCCACTCTGATAAGATCCAAGTCAGAAAAGCAGTAAAGAATCTGCTTTATTTTAAACATCTGAGTTTTTTCACAGACTCCAGAGAGACAAGTAATGCACTTGACATGTTTTAGTAAACAAGGGTTTTGTTGAAAATTACTTGTCTACCTTATAGTATAAAATATCTTCAGCTTGAACACATGGGTGTAAAGTTTAAACCCAAAGTTATTTATTTATTTATTTTTACAAAGAAATAACTTTGTATTTCCTTGCCTTGGTGTTTGTTTATGAATGCCACATCCATGCTACACATCAAAGCGCCGTCCAGCAGCAGTTTTGCAAATTGGCTAAAATGTGCCATATGCCTAAAACGCCAGGGAGATTTGAGCAAAAGGCAGAGATTAAAAGGAGAACGTTCTATTAGCCACTGTGAAAACCATCCAGTTCTGCTCCAAGTTTTGAAAGACCCATAGAAAGCAAAATGGGAAAGTAAACTGAATTTTGGATATACTACAAACTACAGAGACCAAGGAGAATCCTGCTAGACAAAAGGAAGTTGACTCTCTGAAAGTCACTGGAATATGAGAACGTTTTTGGAACAAATGATTATATCTAACTCCTCCAAGTACAAAGAATCAGCAAAGTGTTGTTGTATGAAGAACCTACAGAAAGAGAAAACCCAGCCTACCAACCCTTTTCGCTTCACTTTAGTATTTTGAATGAATTTTATTCATTCTATTCACTTTAGAATACCTGTTCAATTGTTCTCAACTTCCTGTCTAACTTCTCTCCCATACGTAGCAATTGCAAATATTGATTACCAGAAAGGAAAACTCAACAATAAAGGACAAAATCCTGGCAACCATGACTAGCCCAAGATTAGCAGACAGAGAAGGAACTTCTCTCCAAAGTGAGGCATTGCTTTAAATTAGTCTGCTCCTGTTCTCGCTAGGGAACTGAAAATAATTTCAAATCAAGAATAAAGCAAAAAGCTGTAAAAATCAGTATCTGAGTAGCTTTGTAATCAGATAACCTATTATGTGCTGAGGGCATTCCCTCCAGGCCTACAATGCCTGCTAACTCCCTTGAACCACTGCCCGTCATGCTCTTCTGCATTCAAGAGTCTTCAGCTGTGAGGTCCTTGAGGGTTTATTCTGCTCTATTTGCCAACAATCACACTTACAGCATTTCTGCATTTCGTCATGATTGCAGAGCTGCCAGCAATGCAGTGACAGAAAACCAGGCCAGCTTTCTTCAGGACCCACTCTCACTCCCAGCCTGTGGGGGCTTCTCAGCACATAACAACAGCATCTGAGTTAGGAGGCCAGATCCTGTACATTCAGCAAAGGGAAAACGGCATCTTCAGAAGATATTTTAAAACAGCAGGACCTAACCGGATGCCCTGAACTGCCTGCTGGAGGAACTTCTCTCCTATCTCACCTATAGGGCCACCATCCCCCTAATTTAGATAGTTAACACAGGTGGTACGGTTATGCCCTGTTATAACTGGCATTAGAAATACACACCAATTTTTCACTGGAGCTCTGGGACCACTTCAGTGTAGCTAAACACATCTCATCCAGTACTTCCAAGCTGTTTTACGGTAGTACAAAGAAATCACTCACAGCTGCTTCACTTGGAAAGCACCATTAAGGCATTCACTGCAGGATAGAGAAACACAATTGTGTTTGGGGTAAAACTTGCCTTTTTGTTCTGTTTGTTGCCAGCTAGTGATATTCATGTGTGCTTTCAACCTCTGCTAATAGATGCTTTTGCACCAGTGAGGGCAAAACCAGGCCCGCAGAGCTGCAGTAGTGTTCTTTCAAGAATATAACGAATGGCTACAAAAATCTGTGAAGTTCAGTGTAATCCTTCTAAAAGGGTGCACATCCCAAGAACATAGGGGAAAAAAATATGCGGAACATAGTATTTTGGGTTTTTTATATGGCTGCTTCTAAGCCAAAGAGCTTTGCAAACTGTGAACTGACACAGGAACCGTTTCAACAATACTGTAACGTACAACTGCTTGATACCACGCGAAGATTGCCTAACAGTGCAGGACTTGGTAAAAGTATTTATGTTATTGTAGTGAATGTTTAAGTTACGATGCTGCTGAGAGATCCTGAGCAGCACAGGTGGAAGAAACAGCACCCCGAGAGGGATTCGCAGGCAGACATGGAAACTGACTCTCTCTTAAACCTTTCAAAGCCTGCCCAATCCTCTTAAGAGAAAAACTTCCTTTCGTGCCAAAACACAAGAAATAAGCACTTTTTAAGGGTGTCCATTCAGTCATATTTGGCCAAAAAAGATACTTGGGAATTTGGGGACAAAAAGAAACTGCCTTCCTGGAAGGTAACCAAGAATATAAATGAATTAATGTCTTAGAAGAGCATTCGAGTAACACGAAGTTGAATTGTCATCTCTTGCACTTATGCCACCCAGTACAGACTCTGTCGCTGCACCCACAAGACACTCCCTGTGCTCCAGGGCAGCTTCTTTATAATCACTGGATTCTTTTGCATGGCCTTCCAGGGATAATTATTCAATGCAATGAGTCCTGCAGCAGGCATGCGAAGAGACCGAAACGTCACAGAGGCATGCTGTGCATTATGCCAACAGATATCCAGGAGCTGCCTCAGCTATGGAAGAGACACAGTGTGACTACTAAACATACTTCCCTTAATGACGCAAATGGTAATTTTTCTTTCACACAATAATTGCCGTGCATCCTCTTTGTTCCCAGATGAGACTCACCGAGTATTTTCCCCACACTTAAAGGACGCACAAAAGCAACACCGGCCAGCTCAGTCTTCCTTCCCTTCCCCAGCTCAGTGAGGCCATTTCCCAACTCCAGGAGGGTCACAGGAGCTTCCCCAGTTCAGAGGTGAAAGGAAAAGCCTCCTTCCACCCTTCCTCAAACAGTCCAGCCCCTGCGTGCAAACCACCCACAGCCGCCATCTTGAGGCACCACCTCAACCTCTGAGAAGAGCAGCAGGGCAAGATGGAGGCCCTCTGCGCCAGCCAATCAGAGAAGCCCCAGAGCAACACCCATCCAATGAGCACCCACAGTTGGACACCCTAGCCAATCAGCTTCCAGCAGCCCAGCCCCAGGGGCGGGCAGAGCAGTCCCCTCAGGCAGCGACATGGAGGGGAAGATGGACACCAAGGCGTCTGGGCCCTTCCCCACAGGGCAGATAGGAAGCAGGCACACCCAGCCATCCCCACGGGGGAGGCAGAGCTGACCCCTTCTCCTCCCTGCTTTCATGGAGGGCAGGAAGGCTCCCCAGCTGCCTAGACGTTTCTCAGCAGTGCTAAAACCACCGCCTGCCCTCACCGCTCCATGGCACTGCTGCCCCTTGACTGGAAAGAGCACAAGGTCTGAAAGGCAGAGCCAAAGCTTGTTCTCCGTTTATAAATTTTTATTAGCTGGATAGTGTACACAGTACTTACAATTGCATCTATTAAAGACCAAAATACACTTGAAAAAATGCATCATATAAAAAAAATTACAAACTTTTAACTATATACAAACTTTGCCTTACATTACATTAATCTCAGTACCCTCCCGCACCCATTCATGAAGAAAAGATTTCCTTTTTTTTCCCCTCCCTCTTTTTCACATGCAAGGCCTTAAAGCCATTTAGCATCACTTGAGGACCGTTTTCCACATCCCATTCTTTACACTCATAGAAAACTCGTTTTTGATCAGTTCGCGGCTCCAGTGCTCTCGGGGTCAATCGACCATGGTTCTCCTTCTCCCCGAGCCTCTTCTTTTATCCTCATCCACTCTTTTATGCGCTCCCAAAGTGGAGTTTTTGCTCAAGTGTAGCCAATCCACAAAGAATTCTCATGTAATTACTAGAGAGGTTTGAACTTAATGACGTCTCCAATTTAACAAATTTGTCCAGGAAAAGAAAGCAGACTTTTTTGGTAACATGGTGTTGACCGATAACTCCAATCTCACCAAGCAAACACTACTTTTAGAAGTGAATACACATAACCCAAAGCAAAAGAAAAATACGACGGTAGCACTCAGGCTTTCACATCGCTATTTAAAATATTAACAATAAGACTTTCTACATAACACAAATCCATAGGTCTTAATACACGTTCTACAACAACGGATCAGAGAACCTACATATGAAGGGCTTATTGGGAAAAAAGTTCTAGTCGTCTTGAAGAAGTTTACACGTTCTTTAAGAAAAGAAGTGATTACTCATTAAAAAAAATAGCTATGCCAGAGCAATAATCTTGCTTCCCTAACTTCCAGCTCTCAGAGGGGTTTCTCCAGAGATGAGCCATCAGTTGAAGAGCAGACACGTTATGGAGAAGCTGTCTTACTCCAGCACAGAAATATTCCTCCAGCACTGACAAAATGTACAGATGATCTAAAAAAAAAAAATATATTTACAATAATGCTGCAAATTCAACTAAAGCAAATGTTTTGTTACTCCTTCACTAAAAGAGAGCTACATATTTCCTGAAATGGGTGACCTCACAAGAAATGCTAGGTGAGGATTTCATAGTTGCCAACCGAAGAAAGTAAGCACCGTGCTCTAATTGGCCAAGTATTTTAAGGCGGAAGCAACCAAAGGCACCAAAGATGCCATCAATGCAACGGAGGTAAGCAAATGCCTTTTGAATCATTAGAAAAAAATCCTAATGTAAGATTTGTGAGCGGATTTATTTGCACATGAAGAAGTAGGCCATCTCCTCCCATAGCTGCAGGTGCCACTGGGTGTTAAACAGTTTCTTTCTCACCATGTCATCTGTGGTAAGAGTAAGAACATGGAACTAAAAATTCAGAAGGAAAACGAACTGAACTCAATTTAGGAAATCCAGCTGCCTAACTACAAATACCAGATCTGCATTTCTTCTTTGTTCTTTCACTGGCTACGTAACTCCACAGATGGCTGACCTAAACATTGTCATCTTTAGTATCTAGACAGGCATGCTCTTCCTCCAAGATTGCCTGCTGGCAAAGCAGAATCTAACATTTCTCCACGTTTCTGCTCCCTCCTCTTCCACTCCGTCCCATCTTCTCATACTCTTAGGTCTAGTATTTTTCTCTTTTATCCAAATAAATAGAATTTTCAAGGCTGTGTAGTTTTGTATCCTCACAGTCTTCTGTAACTTGCTAATTTGTCCTCCATTTTGCATTTAGTCATAAGCTTTCAGTAAGTGGGAAAAACGTAAGAGGGAAGTAATATGGGATGTATTTTTCAAGTTTCATTTTCTTCCCCCTCCCCAACTTGAGAACAGTTCACTGAATCTAAACCAGTCTCTCCTGTCCTTGTATGTTTTCCTCAAAAACACGCACCTCACGCTTTACCTGTTCAGGTTCATTAACACCTCCCTCAGTGACAACGCCTGGCTGTATCTCCAATCCCGTGCTTAACTGCCGTGATGCAGTTTTATGCTTTACAGAACACAAAAATAGGAAGCGATAGGACTATAGCATGCAGGTGATACATAGAGAGCCTGTAAAACTTATTCAAGATGGGAGGAGACGGACATGGAAAGATGCAAGTATCAACTGTTAAAATGCTTCTGAACTACGGCTTCCATCACCAAATTTCAAATTAGTAAGAATGGAGCAAGCTTAAAATCTGTAATGAGCTAAGGTATTAAAGATCAAGATATGTTTTGTCATGATACTCAGCCAGAAGCCAGATATAGGTCATGAAATAATAATTTTTTTAAAATACAAGTACTTCTCCTTCATTAAGTGCCACTTTTTTATTTATTTAAAGAGGACAGTCTATTAAAAGCCTGAAGGGTTCATCAATATCTGCCTTCATTTGTCTAACAGTTCTTCAGTTACATCAGGATGAGCTGAGTTGAGCTGCCCTATGCTTCTGCTGTCATGAAACAATCCCTCCCTCCGTGCAGAATGAGAGAATCGTAGAACGGATTTAGAACAGACAAGAAGAAACACCATCACAAAGATGGTCAAGTGCTATCACTCTCAGATTGCAGATTTTACGTCTTTTGGAAGAACCATGTACTGGACTGCAGGTTAGAAGGAAGAATAAAAAAAAAAAACAACAAAATCCTTTGGAAGAGACTCACTTTTAAGTTTTAATCCTTTTTATACTAGCATCCACTTTTCTTCCAAAACAACAGCTACTGGCAATAAACATACTAAAAACCACCCAGAGATTGCTTTTACTAGTTAAATCCTTATCCTTGCATCACCCTCTCCCCTCTTCCTTCTTGGAACAGATAGACAATATATTAAGTCCTGTAATCGTCTTGAACTATTTCTATCATTGTGACTGGATGGCTGAACTTTTCCCACAGAAGAGCTTGCTGTTTACATATTTTACAAGGTGGAACTTCTAAGAACTTGCTTCAGTTTCTGCTAATTTCAGAAGTGCAGATGCAACAACAGGGAACAGTTCAGTTGACAATAAAAGTCCAAAGGTGTAAAGAGTGCATGTAAATAACAAGTCTCTGCTGGGAAAACAAAGTACTGTGGTGAAGCCACACCAGAGCTGGTTGCTATAAACTGGATTATGTCTCTGTACAGAAGGGCCTTAAGTCCAAGAGGTCTTTGCTGGCCCTGCTTCGGCATGCCAGAGTTATTGCTGATCACCGTGTCAGTGGCACACTCTCACCCATGGCCAATCTTAACACAAGAGATGTTTAAAAGAAAAAGAAAGGCATGAGCAGTCAGACTCCGAAATCCCTGCGCTGGATCAGAAGAGTATACCAAGAAAGTTGTTAAGTTTCCATTTGTTGAGTCAACTGCAGTTAAAATCTCGACCACATACTGCAAACGTGGTGCTTGTTCTGTAGAAAAGGATAGGCTGTGATATGGCGACTGTCCCATTGAAAGACTTGCTTGATACACTGGAAAGGTAGGACAGACTTGCAGAAGGGACGGGAATTCCATTCAGTTATTTTTTTTCTTTAGGCAGTGGTTAGGAGACTCTGATCATCTGTGTCATTGCTTCTTCATTGGCCTGAGTTGGATCCTACAGATACAAAACACATACCATGTTGTAACTTCAACATTTTTCCATAACAGCAGAGAGAACCACACACAACTACCAAGAGGAGATACTCCTGCCCCCTCCCTTGACCATGTCATATTTTCCCTGGGTTTTACAGGTCAGTGCAAGAGAATGGGATGTATGAATCTTAATAGTTCCTAGTAATGTGTTGTTTCTGGCAATAGGGAAAACCTAGCACCGGTCTAGTATTTGGGAAGGATTCCACTCCACTGAAGCCACAGGACTGCCTTAAAGCACTAATCAACAACAGAATCTGCTAGTTCTACTCTATTGTGTCCCTTCCTTTGAAAACCTGTCTTGCACTTTTTATGTAAATCAATATGCAGCTAAGAATCAGTTTATTCACATTTTTTAATTTTCCATCAGATGAAAGATAAGGTGTCTGTACCTTTAATTCATGTCCTAAAAAAAAAAAAAAAACAAAAAACTTCTGGTATGCAACCAGAAAGGCTGCAGAGGCTGGATTTCTTAGGACAAATAAATACAAGCATTCTTTGTTTGCAAAACAACGTGAACACATTTCTATCAACATTATTATAATTTAATTACTCAAGGCAAACAGACACTTGCTATCTACAAGAAGTGAGACAGAAGGTTTCTTTATAATGGCTGAAACATAAATTCAAAGGCAGAGAGGGAGGAAGGTCAGCAGCCTAGCCCAAAAAAGAACAAACGAAACAGTACAAAGACACCTCTAAAGTGTATTCTGAAGAACTGAAAGTGGCAGTTGTGCAAACAACAGACAAAATTTTACTCACCTGTATATGAGGGCTGTCTTTTTCCTTTGGTGAGAAGAAACGTCCACCTTCTCCCCGCTTCCTGGCCATGGCATGGCGATGCCGAGATTCATGCAAGTATTTCTGCAACAGTATGAAGGGGGTAATGAGAGACCAGCCTGCTATTTCCAGTTCAGTACTTCCAGTAGGGGAAATTCCTGACTGCTAGAAAAGCCTACCCAGTCTGCATCCTTCCCCCTTCCCCAAAGAGAAGGTGTTTACAGCTACATACATATTCAACAATTAAATGCATGCAAAGGAAGCAAGACTGCCACCAAGGGACTAGCTTATGAACAAAAAAAATAAAAAAAATGGAAGAACACTTTAAGATTCCGGTCCTCATTTTCCGGCATAGATGGTTTTCTGTGCTTTTCTCATAGAGCAACACTGTATTAGATCCGAGTTATATTCTTACCCTTCTTTCTTTAGGGATTTTTCCCTCTGCTTCAAGCTTAGCACGTGCCTGCCTCCTCTTAAGGATCCGGTGATACTGCTTGGCATTTACATAGAGGGGCTCTTCTTCCAGCATTTCTGCCCCGGGCAAAGGTATTCTCTGGATAGCTGGTACTGATCCAGCTCCAGGTACCATCTGTACAGAGAACATGTTCTTAGTACTTGTAGCTCAGAACAAAAAGTGAATGCAAAAAAAATTAATTAAAAAAATGTTAAAATGGAAAGTTCAGGGGTTTTTTTTGTTGTTCAGATAATGCACCTACTGAAATTGAAAGTTGCTCTCAAACTGCAGAACAAATTTAAACAAATCAATTACATATCGTAGAATCACAGAATAGTTCGGGTTGGAAGGGACCTTAAAGATCATCAGTCGTGCTTCATTTTTTTTCTGATTACGGTGAAATTTCTATCATATATAATTCTATGACCATGTTTCTGCTTCTTGTACAATTAAGCATACAGGACATGCCCATTGCTTCCCTTTCTTTTTGGTTGTCACTTATTTAATTTGTATGATAATTTCCGAGCATTTCTTAAGCAAGCATTACTTGTAGAGCTGCTGACATCTAGTGGGGACAAAATAAAATCCAAGTCGAAAGGCATCACACTACAAAGAAATGGGAGTTGGCAGAAAAAGCCCTCCTATGAATCAGAGAAACAAATATTCCAGAAAAGCAACAGTTGATTCAATCTTTTTAAAGCTCTGTTAACAGCTTGTTTTGAATTTCAGTTTCTAGATTTCTGAACTCTGCTGTGGGGAAAAAACAGAGTACAGAATACACAGATCGCAGTAGGACACAGGCCATTAAAACTGAAAATTTGTATCGTTTAAACTAATGGTAGCTACTGAGAAGTCTGACCATATTAAGGTGACACAAATCTCAGAAAACACTTTGTGTACAGACATTGTAAACCTCAACCTTTAAAAATATCAATGGAAAGTTAAATACATACCATAACCATTCCACCTGAATTGACAACATTTCCAGCAACTGGCAGCGTCACTGTGACAGTCCCTTGTCCACTACTGGTTGTATTGGTGTTGGCTCCTGTTTGGACAATTTGCGCTCCAGCCAAACTGGCTGCTGGAATGGTGATCATGCCTGTAACAGGGACTGTAACTTTAAGAAAATAAAACACAAAAGAAAAAAAAAACCAAACCAAAAACACGCACACAAAAAGAAGGGAACACCATTAGTCCCACTTCTGTTTTTGTTACTCATTCATCCTTCCATAACATGCAAAAAGATTTAGAAAAACATTGCAAGTTACTAACTAAATTCTATCACCTCGTCCTTATACTTCCTGTGTTTTGCATTTGTATCTGCACAGTAATCCCAGTGTCAGATAAGACATCACATGCTCCAACATGTAAAAGCAAATTCAAGTGTTTCTATTCTAATAGCCCTTGCCAAAGAAAAGTGCCTGTTTATATTCTTCTGGGGAAAGAATTGCAGACAGAATTCCTGTATAATAATATAAACACCTCTTCTTCCATTCACTATGCCAACAATTCCTATCACAGCACTACTAGCATTGCTACTCAATGTTTTCTTGGACAATAACTACAATGCAATAAAAACCTATTGAAGAGATGCTGAGAAGTCCTGATTCTTTTCACACCAAAGCTCATACCTTGTTGGAGAATGGTTCCATCAGCATTAACTGGCTGATAGACTATGGTCTGGCCTTCAGCTGCTTGTGCTACCTGTTGTCCTTGAACGGCTATTTGTTGCTGGGTCTAAACAAAACAAAGAACACAGTAACTTTACAAACTGCTTATTTTTCAAATTTTACAATTCCTGAATTAACACATGGTGCTTTAGGTGTTTCAGGCATCTATTTCTTTTGCTTTATTACCAGCATCAAGAAATAGGATGAAGGACAAACCAACTGAACAGTGGATAAAATACCTAAAGCACGCATTTCTAACAGTCTAGTATTTAATATTGAAAGAAACAAGTTCTAGGTTTCCCTTCTCACTATGAATATGTTAAAGGAAGAACTATTCTGCTCAGAAATTTAATTTTGGTCCTAATCAACAGAATCAGCAGAAAACCCAGCTATGACTAGACTACTTCACAAAATGGTGCAAGTATGAAATTAGCAATACTTCATGTTTTCAAATTTCAACAAATAGACAAAAACCACCATGAACCAATAAAATACAGAAACACAATGGATAAAAACATGCAGTCTATCTATTCTGCCCCAGAGTTATGCATGAAAACACTACAAACAGATGAAATTTATTCTCAAGTTCTCCTCAATATGACTAATTCCTTTTTTTTTTCCCCCTTTTTTTTACTTAACCACACCTTAAGTCATTTGTCAAGTTTCTCTTCCTGTTTCTCTCAAGAAAACCCTTTCATGCTGGTGCAGTTACCTGTGTCTGGCCAGCAGTAACTGCAGTCTGTGGCTGCTGTATAATGATCTGCTGGGTCTGGCCCTGCTGCCCCTGTACCTGCACAGCCTGCCCACCTTGAATCTGAATCTGACCTGGCTGGACCAACTGAATCTGTGGAAGAAAGAGTCAGAAAGGAACATTAACTATGCCTCTTATTTCTCCCTCCTTGGCCTCAGCATTACCAAACCATCTCTGAGGATGATTTACTGTTGCAAAGAAAAAGAAAGCACTGATTCTTCGCTTGTTCCATTTTAAAATTTTAATTTATTCCTCCCTGTGACACAGCAGTCACAGCCATACAGAATAGAGGAAATATAACATGCTAATGTCATTATGCCCAAGCAGTTCTCCACTGCTTACATAATAAAATGGTCAAAAGAAATAAATTATTCACATGGAACTAGGAGTAATAATACTCTGGTGAAAAGAAAAAAAGAGAACCAAGATTTAAGATATCTGTAGAGTGTTAATTATCCAGCATACAGAAGTACTCCTGGACATCTATAAAAGTTGTCTTCAGCTTTGCAGAGAAGTCCTTCCACCACCGAGGAATGTTTCTTAGATAAAAAAAAAAAAGGTACTGGAATGTGGTTCGAAGCTTGTACTTAAAAACCCAGTTATGGATTTTCCTCCAACAACCAGACCATAAAGAACCTAAGACAAAATATATTGTTTTTCAACAAAAGAAATTTTAAATAAACACTAAATAAGCCCCTCAAAACACCAAGACATCATATGCCTTCCTGGACTGTGCTGAACTTAAATCCTAGATCCCGTTCTCAAATCAGTAGAACACTGTCATTATGCCACTGTTACAGTTCTTCCCTTTGCTTTTGAGGAACACACTTTGAGCACCTCTTTAAATTTAAAAACTGTCTTTTAGACAAATATTTCAAAATAATTGCTTCTAATAAAATCCACCTTCTATACCTTCTGCAGTATTACCTTCTGTGCAACAGAACCATTTAAATTCACGTTAGGCCATCACACATTAGATGAACTCAGGCACAAGAGTTATTGTCAAGAAGCTTTCTTAAATAACTTTAAAAAAAAACCCACTTACTTTCTGAGCCATAAACTGAGTAGGCACCAGATCACCACCGTACTGCAAGGGCCAGTTAAAATAAAAATATAAAAAACCCAAACCAAAAAACCCAAACTAACTCCAGCTGTATTTTAATGGACTTCATTTAAAAGGTTTGCACCATCCCGTAAAATACAAAAATCAAATACACAAGGAATTTTCATTGCATTCTTAACACACAGCTCACTGCCAGATCCATAGCTGGAAAACAACCGTCTTTGCCCAGTTTATTTTAAAAGCGCTAAGGCAAACGTACTATCTGACAAGGTGAGAACATCACAGTTCATTCTCTGCAATTTCTCTTTAATAAAATGAGGGTTATCTCACCTGCTGCAGTCCCTGCGTTCCAGAAACTGGGACTTGCATGATTGTCTGGCCCTGACCCCCAGGCACAGCCTGCACCATGATCGGCTGCCCGGTCGATGTGATCAGCTGGCCTCCGCTTACTTGGACCATCAGTGGTTGACCCTGGACCTGGGAAACAGGAGAAAAAACAAACACAACAATGAAAAAGTCTGGTGACATGAAGCCAGAGACTGAAGTGGCTACCACATGCGGCTAAATGCTTACCGATTTTAGTGCGGTGACCAGAGAACCTGAGCAACAGTCACTAACCTAGGTTCACAATCGGCATTAAGTATCTTTAGTTTCTAAAACTTTTTCCATGATGTGCTTCTGGATTTAGTAAATTATCTTTTTCTGTTGCAGTCTAACCAAAACTTCCAAGTCTAATTGCAATAAAGCATGAAAAGCACAGCTAAATTTTCCAGAGACAATAACTATCTTCATGCACAGCCCGCGAGCAAAGTGTAATAAAAGAAACTTCATTATCCACATCACTATTACTAATCTTTAATTGGGGTTTCTAATGAGAAAGAGCTCTAAATAAGCTATTCTCACAGAGAGATTCTGAGGTAGCTTCAACTCTCTCCAATTACATGCTTATAACACTTCCATTTCCTAACTGATATATAGCATGCGATGTTCTTAGAGAATCTTGTCATGGTCATTAAGTGAAATTATAAACTTAACAAGACAAAATGTAGTTCAATAAGGAAGAGTGAAAGAAAAGGAGCAGCAGCTACTTCTTGGCCCAGCAATGCTTACAGTGGACTTACAAATTCAGCATAAGAGTCTCTGGACTCTTGGACCAGGTAGGTCTCTGGTCGCTAGGGAAGAGGCCAATGAAAAGAAAAGCAAGGAGAAAACCTGTCTGTTCAAACACCCTCACACACTAAGTCCCCAAATTCCTCAAAATAGATCTTTGAAAACACCGTACCTCCGCAGCTTAAATGTGAAATGAGTCTAATGCACTAGGCAATCAACCACGCTTTACCACGCTCTGAGTTGTTTAGAAACAAGAGCAACACAACATGATAAAAAGTCACTGAGTTCTTGGGTTTTCTACCTGTAAATTTCAAGAATATGCAATAGCAAACGCTCACTCTCCAACCGCTGTAGAATACCAGGCTAAACAGCAGCACAGATTTTCAGCACATATGGAACTGCCTAAAAAATCCTTCACTTTGCACAGTTCAAATACCTTAGCGAATTCTATGCTAATACATCTATAGAAACAACCACAGTTGTACCTCAGTGATCAACACCCTACATAGAATGTTGTGACTTTACAGGTCACCTGATACCCTTGCGACACCGTTCTGTTCCTCAACCTTGTAACTATTGCATCCAAGTCCCTAACAAAAATCAGTACTACTTGTTTTGAATTACAACAGAAAGAGAGAGATAAGCATGCTCACGTCAGCCACAGAGAAGCACAGTCAGCAGTACAATATCCAATAAGCAGAAAAAAAAAAAAGATACATTCCAGGATTCTTGTTAATGTAT
>VYZM01018750.1:462145-499237 GCA_013398915.1 Dromas ardeola | reverse complement strand
ATAATAACACATCTTTCTGACTTCTCTCCTACTGAATGTCCAGAAAAATGCCAGACAGGTCGAATAAACCTAAGACATAACAGTGGAGAAATTTGTTGCATAACATAGGATTCTTAATTGGTTTTCACTATGAATTGAATGGGTGGAGCGTTTTCAGTTCTTAGTGTTGTGGGTTAATCTATATTGTGTGGTTTCTTTGCTGATGCAGATCTGCAAATCCTGTTTGTGTCTTCAAGAGCTTCATATTATTACTCTCCCTGTTTGTTGACCATCCTTTGTAAACTTGTTTTTGGTGGATAATTGCTGTAGCTAAATACACAACTGGAAAAAAAAAATAAATTCAGTAAGACAAATAGGAACTTGAGTATTGAGCTGATCAAGAGTGGACATCAAGACTGCTCATTGATTTAGTCCTTATGCTTATTTATATTTGTTTTTTAAATCGAGTGGCAAAGAGATGCAGTCCACAGTGGCTCCACAAAGGTGTTCTCATTGCAGCTTGCTTTTTCTGCCTTGAAAATTTATGGCAGAATTTGGTGCAGTTGGCTGAGGTAAGAGATGGCTGCTGGCGGGGGTTTGATGTGTGTGTGTCTAGTGCCGTTCCAGTTTGTGACGGTGCAGGAGAAACCAAGGTGAAGAACTGATTGGAAGAATAAACCTTATCTGACTCCGTTTTTTCAGCTGGTGAGGGTCCCTGTGACTCCTGTTTGGTCTGTGCCTTGTTTTATCTGGAAAGTGGTATGCCCATACTCTCTGTCTCCCACACTTTTGTATACTCGTGAAATTTTTTTGGCATATAGTAGTTCTCCTTTCTCATCATGCTGCACTTCAGCTGCGAAATATTTCATATGTGGCTGTCCCAGCATGTCTCACTTGTCAGATTAAATTGAGGACCTCTTGCAAGTAGAAAAGAAGGAATAAACAGTGGTACAAGTTTTTGCAGTGACTTCCAATTTTATTTCACTTTGCTTTTCTCAGTTTTATATCACAGAGATCATTGAACAAGGGGAGAAGGTATTTGAAATCAAGTACTTTGGGTTCCATCATAATTTAGAATAGACTAGTTAGCCCTAATATAAATCACAGCTCTGATTATTGAGGACAGAGGAAGAAAGCCTTTTTTTTCTTTTTTTTTATCTTGAATCCCTTCCTTTTAAACTTCTACGAAGTATGTACTTTCTAAATGTATTTATCTAATTGGCAACTTTGTTCTAAGGTTTTTTCTTGTAAAGCTTTCCCAGTCTTTCCTGTAGGTGCACTGCAATCCTCACTCATGGTTTTAACCACACTGTATCTTGCCTTCTCTTTTCCTATCAGCAGAGGCAACATGGGTTTGTTTGGGGTGGGGAGGAAGGAACAAAATAAACCAAAACAATCCCAAACACCACAGATCTGTGTTGTATATGTATTTGTAGTCCATCGGGGCTGAGTCTTCCAGAAGTTGGTATTCCATCCTTCTGGAATCAAAGCTTTGGAAAGTAGGAGTGTCCCAGATGTCCCAGTCTGTTGCATCTCTCTCCATAGATCTTTTCTGAATTGGTCCTGGAGAAGGAAAAAGAGACATGTTAGAAAGTTCACATGCTTTCATGTTTTATGGCTTAAAGAGGTGACTCTTGAGTACCTCTTTAAAAAAAAAAAAAAAAGGGGGGGAATTCTGCATTGATAACTGATTTCCTTTACTGGTTGTTACTTCTTTTTCTAGAGGGCTAAACTTTGGGAGGTGGAGGGAATCCCCTTTTCTCTACATTCCTCCACTGTTTCCACAAGTCTCCTGAATATCATGCACGTGGGGAACAATGAGGTATTCTTGTACTTAGTGAGCCTAGTACTTTTTGATTCTTTATTTCTGGAGATGTTTGCTCTGAAGAGACAGGAAAAAAAGCTCTAAATCTGTTAGGTGTCTGCTGTGGAGGACCCCACTGTTGTGTTACTGCCCTTGGAGGGGTAAGGTACTACCGAGGATTATTTTCAATATTCAGGTACAGGCAAACCCAGCCAGGTACATGTGAGAGTAACAGGAACTGAAATTGGCTCTGGGTTACACCTTTAACAACCTGAAGAAAAAAGAGGAGTCTGTAATACTAATATGGGTAGATAGGTGATCGAGTGGAAATCCTCACTCACGTGAGCTTCACTGCAAAATCTCAGCCAACTTTTCCTCATAATACTGGAAGTTCTCTTGAATGTCCTCCCATGGCACGAAAGCCTTTGCTTCCTCTCCTTCCTCCTGTTCCACAAAGTTCTGCCAGACATACTCAAAGTCTTGAGGCTTCATAATCCTCAGCTTGCAGCCAGCTGACTTCATTTTTTTCAGGGCAGCCTGCATTTCTGGCTCTTCCCACATGAAGAGGCGCCCTACCATGATTGTCAGCCGCAGGTTCTTGTTCTTCTTTAGGGTCTCGGTTATCCGATCCGCACAGGTCACGCAGGGACTGGAGGAGACGTACCAGGTGACGTTGTAGCGGAGGCTTGATTCACACTTTGGTAAAATTGTGTTGAAGAAAGCCATTTCTGCATGGGCGGCCGCGTGCTCGTCTTCCAGGTAACCCCGAGAAGTCACTGACTCTTTGCCTTGGGTCTCGAGAACATAACACAGGAAGGTTTTGTTCCTGCCTGAGCTGTATTCCACATTCCTGAACTGGAATTTGAAAAATATGGCTGGGAGGCGCTCCCTATGGAGAGTGGATAGGAGAGAAGCATCTCAGAGGCAGATAATAAAGGGTTTTATTTTTTNTATATATATATATATGGTTTAGGTCCTGTGTGTGATCTTGGACAAGTCACTGCATCTATGATGGCTGTATTTCTCAATGTATTAAACGGAGATGCCTTTTAAGAGGAGGATAAAAATACATTAAAACTTACAAGATATCTGCTAGTTTTGCTGTGTGGTGAGGCTTCCAGGCCCGTTCTCACTACCTAGTCTTTCTCAATTTTAACAAACTTGTGCTGGGATTTTCTGGTATCTGCATTGAGGTATTTGAAGAGCAGCTTGCTTTTGAAATGTGTTTCTGCAGATTGGTATTTATTGTTGGTAAGCAGGGACAGCAATTGGCATTCTCCCAGTCTTAATTCGCCCATAGACCAAACTGTTACACTGTTTTCTAGTCCACTAACATAGTTCTTTCAGGGTGGTTTTGCGATCTGTTGTCCTAAATTGTTAGGATAATAACTCTGGCGCTGCTAATTAATGTTTTACCCCCAGTGCTTTTGCAGCCTGGATTTCCTCTGAGTAGAGGCAAGCGAGTCTGACTAGTTGCAGTTTTAACGTGTTCTAGTTTTACTCTTCCAGTATCAATTGAATACTAATATTTGGTAGGATTATGTTGTGACTTTGGTTTAATAAAATATCTGAGATCAAATCTAACGTTGCTATAAGGAAGTGTATTTCCCACTGCAATTTGATAGCTGTCTCGTAGGTACTACTGATGAACTTCAGATACTTTTTTTTTTTTAATTTGTTGTGCACCTCTTCCGTTCTGAGTTGCTAAATGAGCATAACCCAAAGTGAATCATCGCAGTGAGTAATGTGTTTGCAGCCCTCTCTCCCCCAGACAAGGTAGTCTGCTGTTGTTTAGGGAAGTTAAAATGAGTCCCTTATAAAAGCTATACACAGTGTTTTGTATTGCTGACTGAAGAGGTGAAAAAGGAAAGCGGCATCGTCTCTTAGTGCCTGCTCCTTTCTAATGGAGTACCCGGTTTTGCTGATGTCTCCCTGTAGCATCTACTGTGGAGTACGTATCTCAGTGCAAGAACTACTACTTGAAGGGCGTTAGGTGGAAAGATGGAAAAGATAATGCTGACAACATGCCTTGTCACCTGCTAAATGCTACAAAGGATGGGAGTGAAGACTGCGCAGAGTAGCCAAAGTGAAATAATGAAAAGTAGTAACACAACATTTCGTTTATTACACACTGGTAATCTTCTGGCATGTTGTACTCCTCTCATCTGAGCTTTAGGTGGACCTATAACCTTGATATTCCCAGTGAGGCAATAATGAATCTTTGTAAAACAGTCAGTGTCTTATTCATCCCTGTCTCATCTATAGTCAGATTATAATGTCAGGTCCCTCCAGGGGGTACACTGAGCAAAGGTCAGGAGAGATTCTCAGACTCTTGGAAATTTTAATTGGGGAGAGCAAAGAGGCTGCAGGAGTAAGTGGCGAAGCGTCATGCTGCTGAGAGGGAAGAACAATTTGTAATGCAGCATCTCCCAGGATGTCTCCAGAGTCAGTGGAAGCGAGTGGTATGGAAAAGAGTGAAGAGAATCGAAATCAGGATGTTGTGCTGGCTTAGTAATGTGGGAAGGATGGGTGGATGTGCTGTCAGTTCGCTGTCAGTGGGAAATGCCGGGCCACTGAAAATGTGGGATGGTTGCAGGTCAGGAGTGAGGGCTGTTTATGAAGAGCTGGATCGGATGCCTTTTAAAACTAGTGGATGTCTTCCTATAGAGTGCAATGGATAGGGCTTTGCTAGAACTGCATGAAAAGCCCCAAATAGCACAATATTCTGTGCAAGTGAGAGGGATTGAAACGGGAACGTCTGAGCAGAAAGACCAGGGAACAGGCGCTTGAGAGTTCTGTACGTAATACCTGGCTGCAAATATTACATTATGTACTCTAAGCAAATGGCTTTTTGCTTAGAAAAGAATTGGAAATAGCGTGCTGTCTAAATACATAACTCAGAGTAAATTACAGCTGTTGTCAAGCTTCTTTGGCGGTGTTATTTTAAAAGTTTAAATACAAATTTCCATAAATGTTTAATTCCACTTACAAAGTTTCATAAGTTTCTCTTCAATATGTGCACATTCCATACTTCTCTTAACGCAGCCAGGAATTTTCTTGCTGCCAAAGGCCTGTGGCATTTTTGGCTTTTGAGGAAGTTAAAACATAAGAGAACACCCTGTCTATTTAATTTTTTTATGATATTACAGTAGTATCTAGAGTCCGTTTGGTCCTGCTACACAGATTCGCAGGAAAAGGCCTGGAGTTGTAGTTCCCACTTCTGTTTTGGATTCCCCAACAGCGTGATTTTACAGCTGAACAACTTCACTTGGAGTATCAGTGTACTGTACAGCCAAATGGTGTGAGAACTGATGCGGTTAGGTTGGCACAGTTGTATTTTTGTACTGCAAGAGGAAGATCATTACTCCTCCAAATGCAACAAGATGTACAAGTCGAAACAGTTTTGTTCATAAAATTGCACCTACGCTGGGAATATCTACTGTTGCTGTCAGTCAAGGACCACCGTAATTCTTTTCACGTATCATTGATTCGGGACAGTGGAAGTTTAGAGTATAAGTTTGGCTTTAGAAATTGTATAGAAGCAGGTTTTCAGCTGCTGCTTAAATGATAAAATTAAACTCTTACATTGTTCAATTCTGCTTAAATGAGATCTGTGCAAGACAGGATTTAAACAATAGAAAAGCCTGTTTGGGAGCTTTCCATGCTATTGCTGTTTTAGCTGGCAGTGTATTAATGAGGAATGAGAAGCAGTAGTGTGGACACATATTTTTATTTTGATTAATGAGCAAATAAATCATGCTGCTTTGGTATGATTTAGTTTATGGTTCTCTGGTTTGCACTGAGAGTTTGCACAAGCCTAGCTAAGAGAAGCTTGCGCTGGCTTGCACAATTTCTAAGCTACCCAGAAAGATCACTAACATCCTTTTCTTGGTGTTTTGACCTCCCTTATGTTAGATGACCTAAAGTTACCTGATAGAGCGAGTCTCAGTTTCTTTAAGATGAATTGCAAGACTTCCACTGATTTTTATTAAAGAGCGTTACCAGTCTCTAATTTAGCATAGTGCCTCTTATTCCCCACACTCCTTTCTTCTGTTCTTTGAGGCACCCCCACACCCCCATTCTTCTGAGAATAGTGTTTTTCCTGCTTTATATCCTGGGTAAGGAATGATTCTTTGGTTAACGACTTAATGATTCTTTAATTAATGATTTCTTTTAAGTCCAGCTATGTTGGGTCTGACATAAGCCACCCATTGCCTTGTTTGAGAGCTCAGTTTGTAAGGCTACAATAAGTTGTTTTAAAATAACATCATCATGTATTTAAGTGTAGCACATCAGAGTCACATGGAAGTTCATTCCTGATTTACGTCTCTTGACCGCAAAGCGGTTACATCAGTGACGAGATGGGGTCTGCGTGTTTTGGTGACCTGCAGTGATCTGTTCCAGGATGTATTGACTCAGAGGTGTATTTAGCCAGGCCTTCTAGACGGATTTTATTGCTTATCATCTCGGCGTCTGTCTAAGATTATCTGGGATGTTCACCTAAATCTGCCCTCCTAGCAACATGGAATGTGCATCAGCTTAATTAATAAGTTTCCGATAAAGAATATAAACAAAGCTAAGGGCATTTTCCCAGTCTGTAAGCAGTTGGCTGACAGCTTGGAAAATTTGCTGATCGTGGATACGTAGGCAACCAATGAGCTGTGTGTGTTCATTAGCGAGAATCTGCCTAATCCCAGGTAAACCAGAGCAGGGGGGGACATTTCAGCACAAGTGAGAACTGTAAATTTCTGTCCTGACGGGGCTTAGCTGAGCCCTTGCTATGTGACTCTTCCCGGCAATGGGGATTTCGGCAAGGTGGCCCCGGTCCTGGGAGTAACTGGAAAACCCCGCAGCGAGTGATTCAGCAGTGAAAGAATGGGCAAGAAGAAACCACGCATACTGTAAGACTGCATACGTATTTAAACGTCGTATGCTGCGTAACCTCACCTGTGAGTGAGAGCATCTTGGCAGACAACCCTCATAACTTATTGCAAAGTGAAGTATCGTGATTGTATTGTTTATTTGGGTAGATTAAAACTCTTTGCAAACAATTGAGCATCAAAATACATCCCTGAAATCGCTGTGTCAACTTCTACAAGCTAAGCCAACTTCTTTGGAAACTCAAGTCTAGCTTTGAGCAGACCGTTTCTCTGTAACTGACCAATTCTTGGCAATCCTATTTATCCATGTTGGAATGACAAGTGGTGTACAAATGTTAATATTATCTCTATTTTACCCTTTTTTTTTTTTTTTTGTTCCAACATCAAGGAACGATAATGCTAAGAAAACATGCCTAGGAGATGTGAGTTCCATTCTCCTATTTTCTTATACTGGCCTATAAATGTTAAACATAAAAATTGTGTCGTCTTGCACATGACTTTTCAAACTATTAAATTAAACAAATATCAGATATTTCAGTGACTAGGCTAATTCCTTTTCTGCTTTTGTTTTTTCTTGCAATTAGTGACATTTCCTTGCCATTTCCCTCTCCAGTAAAGCCATCATATTCAGCATAAGACTTGCAGGTAAGTTTTATGTATGTGGAAAGTTCTTTTAAAAATTTTTGCAGGCACTGAACTGTCACAATGCTCTTAATAATCACCTGCTCCAACAATAGGATGCAGGTGGTCACACAGCTCACTTGCGGTGTGTGGAAGGTAAAAGTTGAAATCTTTATTCTCCTACTTCTCTGAAGATCATAATTAAATGGTGATCTTTGGGGATTTTCTAAATGCCTCAAACCTAATTTAGCGAGGTGTTCGCCCTGGGTAGCAAAGTGTTTTGTCATCTCTTGGATCCTATCAAGATGAAAAAGGTTGAAATTTTGAGGCAGAAACCTCACTCTGTAAGAATGGTCCTGGACTGAACAGAAAATGTGCTTTTAAGCTTGTTGAGATAAGGTAGGCTGGAGGAATACAGCAGCTGCCCAGCGTGACCCCGGCACTCCTGCGTGCAGGGTAGGGGAAGAGAATGAGAACTTCTAATGAGAGAATAAAAATGTGGGATTATCTCAAACATACTGTAAACTAATAGGACGTATTCTTTAGATTTAAATATTTGTTCAAGGATGATCATACTGTGGCCTTTGGTTATTTGAGCCAATAAAACAGTGTCCTTTTGCTTGTTCTTTGAAAACTCTTCACAAATAAACACGTTCATGCTGGGCTCATTGATTATAGAAAGCCTGTAATGATCAACTGTAAGAGGAACCAAGGATTTATCACTGCTAGAAGGAGCCTCATTTACACCCTGGGGAAAGTGTAAATAAATGTGTCTACTTAAATGTCATGAAATGTACACAGATGGGGCTTATATTTATGCAGGACTGTGTTGAGCCAAATGTTGACAAAAAGGGGGTTAATATTCTTAAACAGAGTGGTTAGGTTCTCAGTATTTTTGTTGTAAGCCAGACTCCTTAAAGCTATAAGCAACAGCTTGAAAACTTGGCTGTGGGACATAGATGCCCCTAATTCAAGGGCTAAAACTGAAATGCAGTGTAATTGAATGGAAGTGCTTCCATAGTTGCAGTTATGTGTTTTCTCATAATTCACATAACTGGCTTTATTGGCTGAAAATTTGTAAATAGTTAGAAAAATCCAGTGATCATACCAGGTCAAGGCACAGTCTAAACTCACAGCGTATTTCTTAAATGTAAATGAAAGTAAAATAAAAGTAAAAACTGCTGGATTTTTCTCTACCGCTTTCAGGGTCCTTTAGGATTTCTGCTTTACTTCCTTAGTCTCACCTTTAATAGCCAGGATATTAGTAATAAACTAATAATGAGAGGAGACTTGGTCGTGATTCCTACAGGAATTCACCAGATATTTATAAGCACTTTCCAAATAGTATCGTGGTGAGGACGGTATAAATACATACTGACTGCTCCGTGAGCCCTCACCGAATGTCTGAGTACTTTCATTTCAGAAACTTAAACCTCCTGTCTTGCTTGGTATCTGGGTATAGAATGTGAAACTCAGCTGGTACCAGCTTAACGTATGTAGATGCCATAGCGCAGAGTTTAACTTGTCCCTAGAAAAGCGTTACCCACTTCCAACTCTAACTACTCGGTGATTCTAAGACGTGTGCTTGCAGCGAGGGGTACAATAGGAAAACTAAACCTGACGAGGCCGAGGAGTGAGCTGCACTGCTGGAACTGCTCACCTTAAAGATCATCCGGTGAAAACGTCACACAGCTCACCTGCGGTGTACGGGGAAGGTAAAAGTAGCAGTCTTCATTCTCCTACTTCTCTGCAAATCATCGTTAAATGGTGATCTTTGGGAATTTTCTCAATGCCTCAAACCTAACGACATGTCATCCCTCGCATTCTTGCTGCCGCCTTTCCAGAATGGAAAGTTCTGACAAATTCTGCAACACCCTTGTCACTTCAACAAATAATTTCATTGCAGGATGACACTAAGAAAGTATTTTTCATCCATGATTAGCACACCAGTTCTTATCCAGGTCATCGGGGTTGGCAAGGTTTGAGGATACTGCCTAATTCCTTAGGATTTCTAATGGCAAGGTGAGCGCTCTAAGGCTGAAAAATCTGATTTCCTCATTGAGATTCATTTTAGTACATGTCTCAAGTGTCCTGAAGTTGTCCCCATATGTGTCGTTAATCCAGCGGCTTAGATAAACAATTTTTGGTGTCTTAGCTCCGTAGCTAGCAGAGGGTTGTGCTTTTCTTAAGTCACTGCTCTAGCAGACGTGTATTACTGCTGTGACTGTGTTTGACACAGACCAAAGGCTGTGAGCAGCCCCACCCCACAAGGGATTTGTCAGAGCAGACACATTTTAAGAAGAAAATGTGGGGTTTTTTTTCACCTCTGTGCAGGAATGTGACCCAATCGTGTGAGATCAGACATAGGTGCTCTCTGGCGTCATGCACTGTTTTCAGAAATTCCAGCCATTTTTTTTTTACCACTTTTTTTTTTTAATCTGTTTTACCAGTGACCACGTCACAGGCAGAAGGATTCCAAGTGGGATTTTAGAGTCTGGCCTGAGGTTTACATTCAAGCAGCTGGAAGAAATCATGGTTTTGATTTACGCGCTGGGAATGCTGCCTTGGTGACTAGGGGGAAGAATGACACAGGGCATCTTGCTACTACTGCAATGAGCATTTTGAAATGCTTAGAGATAGCAGATTACAGAGTTTGGTTTTTTTTTAGTTGCAGCTGTCAGTTATGCCTGGCAGAGTTCAGCTTCCTCGTAGATCTCTCTTATATCTGCCTTTTTCAAAGGCCAGGCTCACTGGAGCAAAAGGAGCTGCTCGCTGCTTTGCTGTCATGAAAACTGCCCATTGTTTTGCTGCCTTTCTGTGAGTTGGGCTTTTTTCAAAGTCTGTTTCCAGCTGTGGGTGTGGAGCCCTTGAAAATGTGGACTTTTAGCTCTCTTGAAAAAAACCTATCCCTTAGGTCCATAAAGCAAATCAGCCATAGCAGGGGTATTTTTTCTAACCCACAGATAGAGAAACTTTCAGACAAGAGCCATTGATCACACCAAGAAATCAATATTCAGTGCTCATCAAGGGCCAATACCTTCCATCCCGATATCATCAGGCAAGTGATCCATGGCAGTCAGTGGGACTACTTCACTGTAAGGGAATCAGTCAAGGCTATAGAAACAGACCTTCTTCTATAAAACAAACAGATTTGTCTGCCTGCCTGCTGTGAATCCGTCCTCTGTAAAACTTGCCGAAACTTAACAAAATGCCACAGTAATGCAAGCCATACTTACATTGTTTAAGAGTACTCAGGAGTGCACTGGCTGAAGATGACGGCTTTAATTACCCAACATAAGAGCTAAAACAGAGACCTTTGAACATCCCCACTTCACTCTCTCGCACCCGCGTATTTATATCTAAACCTCTTACCCGGTCACAATTTCAAATGGTGGCAGGTCTTCCCGCTTCAACTTCTTCTTTTTTTCCTCGCCCTCTTCTGCGTTCTCAGGTTCACCGTTCTGGGTGTTGCTGGGCTCCTCCTGCTTCTCTGCCATCCTCTCGGTTATAGGGGTATTAAGTTATGGCCACTGGGAAAAAGAAAGAGCAATTTCTGAGAGCTCTAAGGGAGAGGAGGCAGCAGAAGGAGGAGGGAAAAACAGAGCTGGGAGTTCCTGCACTAGGCACAGTTGTCAGGAGCTAAATATGGAACAAAGCAGCAAGGATAGAGGCTGGATGGGGCAGGATGACCCAGGGCTCTCAGATGTCGCCTCCTTCCCTTCCTTTCTCTAGGTCTTTTTAACAATCCCTCTTGCTCCCCTTTTAATTTAAAATTAAGTGACGACTTCGCTGTGGGCGGGTTAAGCAATGGATGGAAAATCCTGGAAGCATAAGTATTTATCCATTAGCGTGACAGATAGCTGGCAAGATGCAGAGCTGGCAGCTTCTCCATCTACCCTCTTTTGCCAGATTATTACATTGCTGACCTTGAAGGACCACTGTTTTGGCTCAGGCAAGAGGGAAAAGGGGCAGTCCCCATTTGGTTTGTGGAAAAATCCCCATTGTTGGTGGATTTGGCCTCGTGGGCCATCTGGAGCATCAAGGCAGGAGTGCTGAGGGGAGCAGGAGACGTGCCTTTCCTTCCACCCTGTTTGTCCGTGCAGGGACAATGAAACCAGGAGCTGAACAGGGTGAAATCTTCCTTCTTGAAGTTGGTATCGGATCATACTGGTGTAAACACAAGCCAGAACCTTCTCCCAAATATTTCAAAGTCAGTTTTATAATTCCCAGCGGGGCAGGGTTTCTGGTGCCAGGGCAATTCCAAGTGCGTGTGCTGAGCATCTGCCCGTCGTTTTATATTTTTTTCCTCTCTGTTTTCTGAATGTTTGAAAAGCACCCAGCATACTGGGAGTGACAGCGTAGTTAGGTAAGTGTAAGCAGTTGAAAACTGCTGGGCTTAGTGATTCTTGTGGTAATTCTTTGTTTCTATCACTTTTGCCGCGGCAGGGGGTGCAGATGTTGAATGGGCGATTGCACGGGGGCCAAAGAGTCGTGGAGGTGTGGTGAGAAGCGAGGTGTGTGTGCGGTTCTGCGCTAATAACTGGGGCTGGTGTCAGCGGCGTGCCGAGGACAGAGTACCAGAGGCATTCTGGTAAGGTACTTAATTGGGACTCGCCTGAACGAGCGTGGGTGTGGAATCCGCCTTTCATGCAAAGAGAAATGAGAAGGACTATAAAGATTTTATTGACACGAGTTTGGGATGTTTGGTTTGCGGGGGTCTGTATCAATCAGGTTTCCTGAAGAGGCTGTGGTAACTGAGAGGGATGCTCAAGGGTAATGTAGCTTTCACATGAGCTCTAAAAAGAGTTTTATATGTTTGGGTTCAGGGGGTTGTCTCTTCATTTCCCGCCCCCCCCCTTCATGATTATGTGAAATTCTTCCAGTTTCTCACTCTAAATTTAAATCATTTAAAGTTTGTATAAATCCCATGTGAGCCAAGCCTAATGCAAACCCGAGTAAGATTTTTCTCGGAGACTAATCCTGCTGGGCCACGAGGCTGACAGTAAATGGAAAACGTGTAGCTGTGCGAACTCATGTTTTTAGCCAAGGCATATTGGAAATCCAGTCTCCAGTATCTTGGGTTCTGCACTTAGTTCGTAACCCACCGCCATCAAGATTTGGATAAATATGAAATATTAAGCTATATTTGATGGAGTATTCAGTCTGTATTTAGTGGAAAACCTGCTCTTAGTTTGAGGAGGATAAACTGTATTCTGTAGAAATCAAATAGGTGTGAATACCTGCTTTCAGGCCAAACTTGGTCTTTGTGATACTGTTGTAGTCAGCTCTTTAGAGACTTTAGAGAGGTCTGCACTATAGCAAAGCGAAATAAATTTATGCCATTGGGAAGATAATTTATTATCATAGATAATAAATAATATATTCTCATAGATAATTCATTCTGGCTACTCTTTCAAGCCCCCTTGCTAACAACAGCCTGCCTTTCCGCGCTCCAATATCCTTTGTAGCGTTTCATTAGTAACATCACGGAAATGCGGTTGTTCTGGGGACAGAGGCCCCCCCCCCCCTTTTGCTCCCACAGTGTTTGCTAGTGACGAGAAGTTGTTTATTTGATGCCTGACACAGCTGGCACGGAGAGTATTGTGACAACAGCGCAATCAAGGATTTGACAAGTTCCAAGACATCCTATCCGTGGAACACATATCTTTAATTTTCATGGTGCAGAATTTTATTTATTTTTAAGCTTAAAATACTTTCCTGGCAGGCAGGTGTGGTGTTTTTCCTCTTGCATGGTAACTATGCTCAAATTCCAGCTCCCCTGTCCAATTACTCTCACCTTTGACATTTCAGGGGGTGTTTTTGGGGATGGGAATCCTCTCTTAATGAGTGACAGCTTGTTTCCTTCTTACCCTTATACTTCAAAGAAGCGTTCCAGCCCCTCTTCAGTCCCTCTGACCCACTTTTCTTTATTTTTGGAAGCTCTTGGCGGCTAGGGTACCATCTTTCCTGCAGCCTTTAGCTTTCGCTGGCCTGGCCCCTCTGCAGGGCTCAGGGCTGAGCTCTAATCTAATCTCGGGAATGTGGCACTGAGTCTCTACCTCTATTCCCCAGCTGCTTCGCAGTTCCATCTAGGGCAGTGCACCAAATACTCATGAGCCGCCCCCCTGCAGCGTCTGCCTGTGCCAAAAATATAAAGGGACGCCACCGAGCGGCTGTCAATCTGACATTTTGCGTTAGAGCCATAGGAATGAAAGCTTTGATCAGTTTTGTTTGGTTGTTTTTAAGTGACCCCGGTTCCCCCGCAGTGCGCGCCTGTGTCTGTGCATGGGCCTAATGACTGAAGCCAGTGATGGAAATGTTTTTTCCGTCAGCTAGTTCGGAGTTGGAGCCAGGGCATGGGTGCCGAGAGGTGCCAGGGATGCGGCTAGCCTCACGTAGGGACCTCCCGATGGCACTTGGGTTGACTAAAACCATCGCGCTTGCCAACTAGCATTTTTATTGAGGCTTTCCTCCACCTTGTCCCTCTCCCCGCTGATTTAAGGGTTTATTTAGTTGTCTATGAATTTTCGTTCTGCTCGGAGAGCCTTGTGCAGTGGAATCGCTGCTCAGCCGCTGAAGAGCCACAAGGGATCCACTCTCATGCCGGGAGAATGAGAATCAGCCTGTTGCCTCTTCCCTGATCCCTCTCCCCACGGCAGAGGCTGAACCGTGCTCGTTTCCAGCAGAGCCCCGTGGCCTCTCCCCGTACCCAGCACGCTGGGTGCCGCCGGCGGGTGCGGGCTCTCCCCCCGTAGATATTCCTCTCCAGCAGCTGCACCTCGTATGGGGGAAACGCCAACGGGGCAACCACAACCCTGCACCGTGGCCGCAGGTTTGGCCACTGAGCCGGCTCCATCTCGGTGGCACAAGCCCAAGCTGTGCTTTCCTGCCCAAACCCGCTCTCCATCATCCCATGACAGATGTGTCCCGCAACATCTGGTGGCCTGTCTCCCTCTGTTTTAAAAGGTCTAGCTTCAGTGTGTCGGGGCATCGAGGCCAGAATGCCTGAGCAGAGCCAGATGAAGTGACGGGGAGGAGTAGAACCTCAAAGCCACCAAACCTGCAGTAAGATTTGAAGACTTGTCTGCACGTAAGCGCCGCCAGCAAAGGCAGCTGCTAATAAGGCAAAACTAAGGTAACAACCCATTCTGGGAGAAGCTTTCTGGCTTTGCTGGAGTATTGGATAAGAAGGTCTGATCCTGCATCCATCCAAGTCCAGAAGAGTTTCTCCACTGACTTTAGAGACATCTCTGAACAGTCTGACAATGTTTTCCCCATCTTAAGTATCTCAAGCAGAGAGTACTGCATTCTCTTGACCTGTCTCCCAGGCAGGTTGTCTGCTCTTCCTCTAATTGCAGCAGGAGTTACTTTCCTGAAGTTAAAATGCCGTTACCGTTTCCCTATCACGAAGGGGCAGGAGAAGAGACCTGGCTGCAAAAGTCCTTGCCAGGAAAAGGAGGCTTTTATTGCATTCTGGGGCTGGAGGAACATTTTTGGATAGATGCGAGAGTGAAATAAGACACTGGCTGCGTGAGTCATGGCTCAGCCGTGCTCTCTATTCCAAGGGGACAGCTGGTGGCACTAACAAAACATCTCCCTAGATACATTGTCTGGCAGCAATCCCCCTCCTGCTTTTTCCAGCTGTAACTACCGTTACGTGATAAATAAATAAACACGCTGACAGTGATGTGCAGAGGCAGCTTTCCTTCCCTCGACCCCTGGGGGATCTCACCTCTCCCTCTCCTCCCGCTGTAGGACCTCAATGCCAAGATCTAAAAGAAAGAGCAGGGAACACCGGTGTCGGGCGCTGCAGGGTTTGTCCTGGAGGGTGCCCGTGTCCCTCTGTGCTGGGTGGCAGCTCCTCGAGAAACCACACCAGAGCTGATGCGAGCTGTGGTGCAGGCGGAGATAAGCGATGCTCTCACCGCCTCATCTGCCTTATCTTCTCCCTGGTCCCCGGTCCCCAACCCTTGCACACCCCTTGCCACGCAGAGCCCGGGAGGCGTCTGTTCTGTTGGCAAGCTGTCCTGTGGATTCAAAGTCCAACTGCAAGTTCATGACAGCTCCAAGCAGCCCGACCTCCCTCTGCTGGGTTTCTGCTGCCGTTTTCCTGGGAGCAGTTCAAGGGGAAGGTCAGCCGCCGCCGTGCTGCAGGTGCTCAAAGCCACAGGAATTTATATTCTGCTAACGAAGGGGCGGTGGGGAGAGCTGCTGGCCTGTAGTCAGCTCTCTGAAGTTTACGTGCACAAAGCGGCAAATCTCCTCTAGCATTTGACTCTCTATTTTAACATAGCTCCAGACAACGGCAAATCAATTAAAGTTCCTTACTGCTGAAGCCAGAGCATTTTCTGGAACAGCTGGTAAATTATTGAATGAGACAAGGCTTAGGAAAAGAGGCTGGACTGAAAGGCAGAAAGATTTTGTTTATGCACAAATATTGTGTTTCCAGCAGCTGGGGGATGTGCCCTTTGGGCCAACATCAAGTGTAATGATCAGTTTAATATCAAATATGGCTTTCTGGAAAGACTGGCTGAAGTTTGAAGAGAGGGATCATCATTAGACATGGTGATCTGAGAGGTGGCCCTTCTCTCTAAATGCCACGACCCCGCGAGAGCTGTCATGAACGCACGGCCTTTGTCTGAGTCACTGCTGGAATCATGTGGAGCGCGACATGTCCCGTCGTGGGTTATGAATGTTCCCAGGTGGGACCTGGGATCCATTCCATAAGCTGATTTGGGGGGGTGGGTGGACAAACACCTTGCATGCCCGCGAGGGCCATCCAGCCTGGCTGTCGCTGGTTAACGCTGCCATGAACAAAACTTCCCAGGGCTCCTTCTGCGTCCCCTGGGAAAAAGGGTCCCTCGGGAAGATGGGGAGCAGGGAGGAGAGCTCACGCGCCTCAAATCCCCTTTCTCGCTCGGAGGCAAAATTTCACTGATTTTAGCAAGCCAGATTCCTAACTGCGCTTTGGATTTCTACCATCTCTGGTTTGTTGGTTGTGGTTTTTTTTTTTTTTTTTTTTTTCAATTTTTATTTCCTCTTCCCTTTGCTCTGTCTGTAACACAGGGCCGGTTCTGGGCAAGGGCTGTGCATCCGCGTGCTGCTTCCAGCCGTTGCGTGACCGGGGCAGGAGGCCCATCCCGGGGCACCGATGGGAACCGGGGACCCTCCAGCTTCCCAGGGGCTGATTTTGGTCCGCGCTGCACGATGTAACTAAGCCATTTTCTAGATGGCTGACTTTGAAATGTCATTAAAGTTATTTTTATGCGAGGGGGTTTAGTGCATCTGTTTAAATAGCGAATATACCAAATGATGCTTTAAATATTAATACAAGAGGGTGCTTTGCTGAATTTAACTTTGACAATTGATTTCAAGCTATTATGTGTATTACATGTAGCAGCGTTTGCTGTTTTTGCTGTAGCAAAAAATGCAAGTAGCAAAGCAAAGCTGTTGGTGCAGTTATAGGTGGACTAGAAGGAAGAGGAACTGAAATGAAGGCAAAAACAAGTCAGCTTGGGGAAATGGGGAGGGAAAACACGAAAAGATCAAAAAAATCTGTTACTCTTCATTCTAGATTTTCCTTTGCCTGCAGAAAAAAATGGTAGGAAGGGAAAAGAAGACTAATTTATAACAGCTGATCAAATATGTATCCAAACATATATATATATTTGGAAATTTAATTAAAACGTCACAGATTTGAGCCAGATCTAGAGTCACTTACCAATTTAAATGTGATTTAAATAATACTTTTCCCCTTTGCACAAGCAGAGATCCCTGTAAAGACTTGCTTTATCCCTCCTGGCCTCACTAGGTGGCTCTGCTCAACGCTATTCCTGGTGACTTTGCCATGCTAACTAGGAAAGGACAGGCATAATGACGTTCAGGCGCCCTAAATCATTCTTAACTCCACTGAATTGAATCTCCAGCCCAGATATTAGCTTTTTTTTTTTTTTAGGAAGAAATAATTTATGTCTTCCTGTCCTTTGGCATGTGGCTTTCTGGAAGACACAGACGAGGCATCACTGTAAATAAACTCGGTGGTAACATACAGTTATACAAAGCCCTGAAATATATAGGTTGTCTTTTTTTTTTTAAGTAGCTTATGATCTTTCTAGTGCTGCTTGCAGTGCTCATGCTTTATAGTCCTGCTCCTGTTTACAGCCACATCTATTCAAAGGCCTGTTCTTACGCAGCTCTTGCTCGAGAGATGACAGCAATACGCTTGCAGCAGCAGTCCGGTGTAAAGGTGTTCAGTAGCAAGAAGGGAAAAATAATGGATGGGCTCAAAATGACAGAACAAGGTCTATGACCAAATTTTGAGCAGGCACTTCACTTTTCAACTGCTCTCAGCTACGGGTATTTGTTCCTCTCGGCCCCAGCGTTCAGTCGTGCTGAGCACCCAGCTCTGCCGTTTGCATGAGCTGGACCCGGCGCCATTCAGCGTCTCTAAAAATCAGGTTTGACATGACTCGGGAAGGACCCCAAACCCAAGGATTATCTTCTTACCTTGAAGCTGTGGGTGAAGCACAATGGAGGACCCCATCATGGGGATCCATCCCCAAGTGAGCAGGCCCCCACTGCGCAGGGGCCCCAGCTGAAGGAACCTTTGGGACCTTTAGGCTTGAAGCCCCCACAGCCCATTTATTCCTAACATGGACCCAGGAGTAGGCCTGGCTGCCGATCCCCTTCCCTTTGGAGCCAGAGCACAAGCCATGGACTCCAGACAGGATCCCCTGAGTTTCTGCAAACCTAGTGCCAAACCAGCAAAACAAGAATAACTTGGATTTATTTATTCTCCAAACAAAAGTGGCTTGTTTTTATTAAAAGCAAATACAATTTATTTTACATCTTCAGCTAAGCCCTCCTCCCCCCACCCTTTGCAAGCGTACCCACGCACCTTAATCTACAGTCAGCTGCCAGGAAGAAGATCCACCTACCATTTCACATACGTTGCTTCTATCAATTGAAAAATAATAGTAAATATTCTCTGTAGACACCAAAACCTAAGGTTCAGATTTATCGAAGACAAAGACAGAAAAAATGATGGGCAAGGGCTAGTCTATGCACATTTTGTGTCTGATTCTGTCGTGGCTTGGTCCCATTTCTCTACAACTACTTGTATTTTAACCTGTCCTGATCAACGCTATTCAGGAATGGAAAGACTCTGGGACGAGACACCTAAAATGCACCTGACAAACTTGGCATGGGGCATTTTGCCGATCATGGAATTACAACCTTCAAGGCAGTGTGAGCAATTCTTAAATTTTACAAAGGCTCTTGTGTTTCTGTACTTAAAAAAAAAAAAAAAAAAAACCAAACATTTTCAGTATTTTCTTCAAAGGCACTGATGTTAGTTTTTCTTTTCTGATGGGGAATAGCAGGCAGAGGTGGAAGACAGAAATTTCCTCTTGGGAGAAGCATTTGCATTGTAATCATTGCTGCTTTATCTTGGAGCATGAAACTCAAGAAGTGTGATACTCCACAAATAGAAGTCAAAGTGCCCGGTCTCCTTTCACTAGCAGAACAAGACAGACTATTGCTTGCTCAGTAGCTGGCAGATAAAAAGTTAATGGTATAAAGCACAAACCAGGTGATACATGAAAATGAAGCAAGAGCACAAATAGCAAAAAAATCAATGAAGTTCTTAAAAATCGGTGTGCGCGAGTGAAGGGCATTTTTCTTTGGTCCCAGACGAGGAGATGGAATTTACCACGCCTGTGAGGAAGTTCTGCTCTCTGGGGGAACAGTAGCGGTTCTAGAGGTATCCAGGATTGCTACTCTGAATTATCCTGGTATCACGAGATCCTAATTTGGCTATTGGAATTTGACCTGATAGCGTTAAGGTCACCATACAGCTATAGTCCCCAAACCTCAACAGTGCTGGAGGAAATAGCTCCCAGGCTAAGGATGCACAGTTACTTTAAAGGACCACACAGGAGCATGGGCCAAACCTTTCTTTTACACAACCATGATGAAGGTGGGAGGAGGAGGAGGAGGAGGCATGTTCTCACGCCTGTCCCAAAAACGATACCCCCAAATTATGAGATCTTGGTTCACATCAGCATAGTTTAGTTTCACAAAATGCCTTCATTGCCGTTCCTGCTCTTATTCACTCTTTCCTGGTTTTTGCTCAGGGTTGTCCTTCCAGATGCGGATGGTGAGACAAGTCGCCATGGCCAACCAGCCCAGGTAGGGCACCAGCAGCAGCGCTGCCACCTTGTTAATGCGGTACCAGGAGCACATGGTGCCTATCGCCAGGCCGTCCAAGCACAGGATGTCAATCAGCGCCTGGAGCAGAGAGAAGACAATGACCCGGATGCTCACGCTTGGGAACACTCAGCCGTCTTCCCCGGCACGACTATAAACCCTCCTACCAAAGGCGGAATTGGAGAGATTGAGCACTGAAAACTCACCTAAGAGCAATCCTAAACCCCAGGACTTTGGCTCTGAACTGTAATCAGTGAGATCTGAATGTATCACAACAGCAGCCAAGGCTGATATTGATTATTTTAGTTCATTATCAAGTTCCAGACATTAATACACTCTTTATGATGATCAGTGTCCCCTTCGGCTGATAATGCCTATCCAGGCAGATCAGAAACGTGCTTATGTTAGTACCCACGGCTATGACCGCTTAACAAACTTTCTAAATGTACCTTTCATCCACAGAGTGACAAAATTCAGATGGAAACACAAATCCCAGTCTGTGTCTCCGTCCCCCCTGGCCCTTGGCACCTGAGGTAAGTGCTTTCTGAACACAGCCAGAGCCCAGCTCGGCCGTGCCGTGCCTTCGCACGCACCCTCCTCACAGGCTCTGGCCATGCACAGGGCATTGTATTTACTCGATAAGCCAGGCACAGCTCGCGTGCCCCCCAGGGACACTAACTGTGCTGGGTGTGACTCCCAGAAGGGCTTATCTCTAACCCCGGATCCTTAACTCAGAGATGCAGCAGCCGGACCATTGAGTCCCCGATCGCCCGCCCTGTGCTGGTGGGGCCGGCTGTCGGCGCGGCAGGAGCAGAGTGAGGGGTGGAAGGGGCTGATACCATTGTCTAGAACCAGGTGCAGCGGGAACCGTATCTGAGCTAAAGCTCTTCTTGCAGCTGTCCTTACAATTGCAAAACGCTAGTTAGAAAACCTCCAAACAACCCCAAAACCCGTGGCAGGGAGACCAGCAAACGAGCCTCCAGCAGATGAATGGATGGCGGGACACATTACCAGCTTCATGTTACGGGCCCCGAAGAAGAAGGGAGGCCAAGCCCAGTTTAAGGCCAGCTGAGCCCCGTAGAGGCCGAGCGGGACGACGGCTTTGCTGCTGCAGCCACCCAGGTCGTTCCATATCAGGTAGGAGGCATAGCTGTCAGGAGGGAAACACACGTGAGTGTTTTGCAGCGAGCAAACCCCTCATACAAACTCTTTTCACGTAAAATGGTTTCACACCCATTTGGGGGACAGCGGTGTTTGCAGGACCGCTGCGTCCCCGTCCCGCGGGGTCCCAAGCCCATCGCCCGTGTCACACCGGTGTGGCTCATGCAATTTCCCCAGGGCAGCGGCTGCTTTTAGTGTCTCTGTCTGAAGCTGAGCACGGGCTGCGTCCCTGGCCAAAAGCACTGCCTGCGCTGTGAATCTGAGGGACCCAGCCCAGGATTTGGCTCAGGCTGTACTTCATCTGCCGGGAATAAGCGTACCCGGCGTGCCCTGCCGATGCAGGTGCAAGGGACATTCCAAAAGCAAATGGAAGTGTGTGCAATGTCTGTTCTTCCCTGTATCAGAAACAGCAAGACGAGAGAGGGAGCGGGATTCGGAACTTACCCCATGCCAGTGTACAGGACAGTCCAAGCAACAGGGAATATTTTGCGGGAGGGACACCATGAAGGCTTCTTCAGCTTCTCATACCAAACAGGTATTTCTTTTCGATTCATGAACCAGCCAAGGAAACCTCCAACATGAGGCAGGACAGTAAAGCCAACAGTATAAGCCCACATCCTTCCTTGGTGGCTTGAAGTAGCCTTTTGCCTGCTGTAAGTTAAAAACAATAGTTGATTATCACTGTAAAAGGACATTTTTTCCTGCTTTGATCTTCCAAGCTTTTTGTCTAATTGCCCATATTCCACTTCAGTCTCTAAGGCAGAAGGCAAGTATTTAATATTGCATCCAGCTCAGCTGCTGACTGCCCTCTGCCCATCTCTGATTTCTGAAATAAGGGTAATTATTTCTGTCGTGGTTACATTTTTCCCCTTGATCTACCCAGCAAAGTGGCTCCCCGCTGCTGTTTCATGGCTTCTTACAACATTCGTGTGGCAGGGTTCAGCTAAGGTGGTTATGGTCTTCGAAGACAAGGCTGCAGTTACTTTTATCATTCCGCCTCTGGATGCCCCAGTCAGGCAGCATCAAGCTGTAATGGATGTTCACGGGGGCTGCGCATCCCAGAGAACATTATCTCTCCTCTCCATGCCGTTCTGAATATGAAAACCCAGGCAGATCATGCCCAAAAACATGCCCATCCATTCTGACTTCTAATTTTTCACCGTGGATTTATATTTCCAATGAGGTCTGTGACAAGACAACCCCAGAGAAGCTGTGGCTGCCCCATCCCTGGAGGGGTTCAAGGCCAGGTTGGACCGGGCTTGGAGCAACCTGGGCTGGTGGGAGGTGTCCCTGCCCAGGGCAGGGGGTGGCACTGGATGGGCTTTAAGGTCCCTTCCAACCCAAACCATTCTATGATTCCATAACAACACCCTCACAGCACATTTTAAGCCCTCAATGAGCCTTGTTTAACCCTCCCTGCAGCCCTGGCAGGCAGCGGTGGATCCTCACCTCTGTAAGCAGATAGGCTGAGGCACAGGAGCAGTTTCTTAATTTGCTCATGGTCTGCCTCTTGCATAAAAGAAAGGACCGTTTACTTTAATAGCTACGTTACGCTCCTACACCAGACAGTGGGATAAGGACAACATCCAGCATTTCATTCTCTGTCCCGTATCTTCACCTGCCATTATTCTCTACAGGGCTTTGACCCTGCCAGTTTGCTCTCCTCCTGCCTTCCCTCTCTGTGTCCGTTTTGGCCCATTAAGGAATGAAACCCGAATTAGCATTCGTCAGGGATAGCACGTAGGACTCGCCAGGAGCAGAGCGGTTTTGTGCTGTCATCAGCATTGATGCAAAATGCACCTGAACAAACGCACTCGGGAAAGACTGGTTTCAGCAATGCCAGAAGAGAGAAACGGGCACAGAAAATTCCCTCGCCGGGGGAAATGTCCCCGGTGCTTTGAGCACTGGGCAGAGAAACAGGGAGCACGAGGAGAGGGCTGATCTTCACAGCCATCTCTGCTTGGGATTTTAATTTGCAATTAACACTTTGCCATATCCTATGCCAATTGTTATTATTATCATCGTGCTACAAAGCATTTATCTTTGGAAACGCATGCCAGCAAGTACAAGCCAATTTACACATCAATAAGGAACAAATACCCCGGACACCATCTCTAACTAACAGTTCCTTTACCAGACAATTTATAGCTCTATTAAAGTGTCTACAGAACCAGAAAATCTACCGGACACCGAGAAAAATAATAGCCGTTAGTCCTGCTTTTAAAGTGTAAAGCGGCACCAGCTGAGTTCTGGTTCCTCCGTAGCACTTCAGAAAAGTGAAATGGGAAAAGCAGATTTTTCCCTCCTCCCAACTCCTTTGTAGCTGCCAGGTGAACCTGATAGACCGCAGAAGTAACTGAGGGTTGAAAATAACACGACACTGTTATAAACCCTTATTTTGTCTCACAGCTGTTGTAAATTAATGGGGTAGGAGCTGTAAAAACCTTACCGTCTCTTCCTGCCTTTCTCTGCCTTGCAAAGAAAAAGGGCTGGACATCCAAGGCCAGCTTCTGTCTCTGAGGCCGCTGCTGCTCTACAATGAAGAAGTGGTCGGCTGAGTTTTACCTAAATAGCAGAAAAAAAGGGTGTGTGTTTGTGTGTGTGTTTGCGCGCTGGTGGTTGGATCAGATTACAGAAGAGAGCCCACGTTCGCAGGAATTACGGGGGACTGAGCAGCCCTGGGGAGGGCAGGACCGGCTTCTGGCTCCGGGCGCCACCGGGACGGGACATCTGCGGCTCTCGGCTGGGTCTGAGGAGCAGCATCTCTCCTGGGGGGTCAGCGGGTGGCCGCATGGGACAGGGAAGCAGCCTTTGATGGGGCTGGGAGTGCATCGGGCGTGCGAAAGTATAAATTAAAGCGTGTCACGTATAAATATATAACAGCTTGTGTATAAGGGATCAGGTCCGTAACGGCAGGACTGCAGTGTGTTCCATAACTGGGAGCTCTTGGGTTACTCCACCTGGGGATCCATCCCAAAGCGTGTCCGTGGGTGTTGTGTGGGACAGAAGGAGCCCGCTGTGCCCGCGAGGGTGTCCCTGCCCTGCCGGTACCCGGGCACCGTTTAACACAGCATCGATTCACCGGGTGCTTTCGTTGGTCACCTGTACGCCAGCCTTTTGGCTAAAATTCACCAGAAACCACTCGAATCTAAAATAAAGACGTTACACAAGCATGTTAAATGAAAAAGAAAAAAGCTAGAAATCAATTTCCATTAGTAAGCTGTCTGCAAGGGATGGGAAATTAAACACTAATTTACTTCAGTTATGGGTCATTACCTGAATTTCATGGCCGGAGGCAGAATTGCTGGTTCCTAGCAGAATGCGGTGTTACTGTTATAACACAGGACCAACGAGATCTTCTGTTTTATTGGACTCAGAAGGAAATTATGGTTTTGTGGGAGGAGAAAGAAAGGAAAAAAAAAAACGGTGCAAAGGGGCAGATTTTCAGCTGGCGTAAATCAATGCACTGCTGCTGCAGCGGTGTGTTTGTACAGTGTAATTGCCGCTTCGGAATAACGGATGCAGCACACATTAATCAAGCAGTAGCCACCTGCATCTCCTTTCGGAGTCTGGGGTTATTTGCGAGTGGAAACTTCTGTCGGGCAACAACGCAGCTGCCGGTACGTGATGGAATGGTTTCCATCGCCGCCAGTCCCACTTCTCTGCGGAAACGGTCATTGAGCCGATTGCCGGGTGCCGTTGCCTTCGCCAGGCGTTGGCAACCTGGTCAGAAAGCGGGTAGTCCAAGGGTTTTTAGCTGGTAGTATTTCCTTCCCTGGGCTTGAACACAAACCCATGATTGCTGGTTTGCTTGGCGTGTAGGCATTGTATTCCCAGGCTATTTTAGAGTCTAATATGTTGGAAGAATTAAAAACTAAGGGTCAAATCACAAAGATCTCAGTAAATCTCTGAAGCCGGGGATGATGCTGCGTGAGTGGGGAACAGCAAATGCAAAGAGGCAAAAAAATAGCAAAGGCAATTACAGGCCTAGAAGTAATATAATCAGTTCTACTGGAGCTTTAGAGCCAAGAAAGGGATAAGTGAAGACAGGGAGGTACCTGGAAAAATGGAATAATATATATGTGGATGGAGAGACCGAGACAAGGGCGTGGGATGCCCCTGGGCATCGTGAGCCCACCCCACGGCGGGGACCAACCTTGCAATGAACCGGAAAGACTTTCTCCAGCACAATATTGGTTTTCCTCTCTTACCACAGATTTCTGTCTCTGTATTTCTGGTTTGAATCATTTTACAGTAATACCAAATGAGGTAATACTACCTCTTAGTAAAATCATCTCTATCCTACGTCTTGGTATGCTCCTGATTATTCAAGTTATATAGCTGCTGGGCTTCAGACCACTGCAACGTGTTTTTATGAAAGAAAAGACATGGGAGCACCGTGTTACACAACTCTGTTTGTTTTCCTCTTCTTAGCAACCTTCGCACGTTGTCCCAAGAGGTTCTCAGTCTCTGCAAGATTAATTGCCCAAATATAAAAGCCCTGTTAACCTGAATATATTATTGAAAAACAGCATATTTCAATCTGCCCTAGTTTTGAAAATAGAGATGCCGGGTCAGCTCCTGGCATAAATCTGCAGTGTTCCTCGGAAGCCAGCGGAGCTTCTCTGATTTACATCGGCAATAAAGTCGTCCTGGTTTGCCTGGCAGTGCTGAGAGTGCCAGCGTGCTCACCCCGCTGCCACCAAGGACGCGGCGGTGGCCAGGGAGGAACCGGCATGGCAATCACCATCCTCTGAGCAGCTCAAACCTGCCAGCCTCGGCAGTGCAGAATAAACCATTGCATTTTCCAGTATTAAAAGCCATTTAAAAAAAAAAAATAAATAAAAAAAATCCCCTAGGTTTATTTCTAACGAATAAAAGCTTGTTTTTAAAAATTTGCAGTTGTGTTGAAATAAAAATTCCTGATAGTATGAAATGATGTAGGAATTTCCAGCTGGTCACTTGGTTGTTTCCCATGCAGGGTGAGGTCCTGAGCGGACCAGAACAGGAACTCACGGCCCCTCAAAACTGGGATGCAGATTGCTCGGTGAGCCTTGTAGCTTGAGTTTCCATCTTCTCTCCGCTAGAGGGAATTTAAAAAAGACCTTTCTCAGAATTAAAGTCCAGTTTTCATGGTGTTAAAAAATAGTGCCTGCAGGATGCTGCAGTACCTGGATGCACAGGGCCACTGGCCCTTCTCTATGGCACAAGCCCCTTTCCCGCTCCTGGCTGGTTATCATAGAATCACAGAATGGTTTGGGTTGGAAGGGACCTTAAAAGCCACCCAGTGCCACCCCCTGCCCTGGGCAGGGACACCTCCCACCAGCCCAGGTTGCTCCAAGCCCCGTCCAACCTGGCCTTGAACCCCTCCAGGGATGGGGCAGCCACAGCTTCTCTGGGCAACCTGGGCCAGGGGCTCACCACCCTCACAGCAAAGGATTTCTTCCCAATATCTCATCTCAATCTCCCCTCTTCCAGTTGAAAATTGTCACCCCTCGTCCCATGGCTCCCCTCCCTGCTCCAGAGTCCCTCCCCAGCTTTCCTGGAGCCCCTTGAGGGACTGGAAGGGGCTCCAAGGTCTCCCCGGAGCCTTCTCTTCTCCAGGCTGAACCCCCCCAGCTCTCTCAGCCTGTCCTCACAGCAGAGGGGCTCCAGCCCTCGGATCATTATAGCTGATGGCAGGAACAAACTCGCCTGAGATGAACAGCAGAAAAAGCTCTTTAATTTTTCAGGGCTCAGCCTTTGATTTCTCTCTCCCGCGGGGGACCAGGCGCACCCCAGCTCCCTGCTGCTGCCCCTGGGGCTCTCCCCGCACTCCCTGCCCGGGCTCTCCACATCCTGCAGGGCGCTTTTTGTGGCCAGGCTGAATTTCCAGGTAAATTTTGAATTTTGGAGCCTCTCATAGCAGCGCTTGTTTGTCAGCAGCTGAGCTGGGTACGGAGCTGCCTGCCTGCGATAACCGTGGGGGCAATGGTTGGGTCTTATCTGCCGGCAGAAGTTGCACCTCGGTAGCCAAAAGAATAAATTTTAACGGGCGCAGTTCAGCGCCTTCTCTTTCATGTTCGGAGCAGCTTAGCGTGGGGATAGACAGATGATTGCAAGCAATTAAGTTATGCAGCTTAACAAATTACCGCTCTCTAGCTGAGCCTCTTTAATTAACCGCAAGCACAGACCCAGCCCAGCACTAATGTGACATAAAATTTCTTGCCTTCAAGTACCGTGACCAGTAATACCTGCTTTACTGGAGCAGTGGGTAGTGCTCATTTTGACCCGCAGCAATCAAATCCATGAGGACAAGTGGCTCAGGTGTCCCTGACCGCACCGTGCCATGTCGTCCCCTCCTATTGCCTGGTGCCTGGCGGGATGCTGGGCTCCTGGCACTGCCAGCATGGTCCCTGGGGATGTGCTGGGGACTGGCTTTTTGTCTGAGGACTCAGCCCTTGCCTCAGAAAAAAAAAAAAAAGACCCAAAAATGGTACCAAGTTGCTGGCAGGGTGTTGTATTGCAGCGGGTTCAGCGTTATAACAACTCAGCTGCTTCTCCCTTACCAAGTCATGGTCACAACCCTTGTATTAATGTCAGATTGGGGGATCAGGTTTAAAGTGAGCAAGAATAATAGTGTTCACAAAGGATTTTATAATGCCTTAATATAGCAGTTTAAAATGCGTTTCAAGGTCTTTCCTACATGCAGAGTTAATTGAGAAAAGCTATTGCCGTTTCAAGTGATGCTCTCACTTAAATCAAGTTCACTTTCATGTGCTGATGTGCCCTAAATTACAGTGGTGCAGATTTCCAGCCGGGAAGGGCTTTGTAGTCGGAGCCTGATGTTCGCCAGTCATGAAAAAACTGGGGAGAGGTTTTTCTTGCTGGTTCTTTCAGAGGAAAGCCAGAAGCTGAGGCGGCAGCACGTACCTCCCTGAGGTCTTAAAAAAGCAGCAGGTAACCTCCGGACCTTTAGCTGTGTTTTCTTACAACTGTAAGAAAAGTTCTCAGATATTTCTCCACCCAGTGGGTTCAGGTAGTGAAGTGGGAAAGGAAGACAAGCACCAGCAACAGGCATGGAATGGTGAACTCCAGTCGACTGGATGCCTCTTATTCCTGGAGCAGGATGGCATAACCCTTTCCTGCACCCCCCCGGCAAGCTCAGCCTCCGGCCTGGCATTTCATAGAATCATAGAATCATAGAATCATAGAATGGGCTGGGTTGGAAGGGACCTTAAAAGTCATCTAGTGCCACCCCCTGCCCTGGGCAGGGACATCTCCCACCAGCCCAGGTTGCTCCAAGCCCCGTCCAACCTGGCCTTGAACCCCTCCAGGGATGGGGCAGCCACAGCTTCTCTGGGCAACCTGGGCCAGGGGCTCACCACCCTCACAGCAAAGGATTTCTTCCTCAGATCTCATCTAAATTTCCCCTCTTCCAGCTTAAAACCTCATCCTATGTCTCCCCCCCCCCATCCAGAGTCCCTCCCCAGCTTTCCTGGAGCCCCTTGAGGGACTGGAAGGGGCTCCAAGGTCTCCCCGGAGCCTTCTCTTCTCCAGGCTGAACCCCCCCAGCTCTCTCAGCCTGTCCTCACAGCAGAGGGGCTCCAGCCCTCGGATCATCACTGATCATTTGGGACCTGCCTTCCCCTCCTGCCAGAGCAGCAAGAGGAGGGCAGGCTCCTTCCCAAGGGATCTTCCAAGTTTGGGGGTGTCCATCAAGCCCTTGGCTCGCCCAGGGCACACGAAGCACAAAACCTGGGAACGAGACTCATCTTGCGATTAGGGAAGGCATTAATCAACCTGCAACATTTTTATTGCTGGTGATTATGAAGAAGAAAGGGACCAATTTTCTTGGATTTTCAGTGTGTGTGTGTGTCTTCCACCTTAATTTATTAATTTAAGGCTTCCACATGACCTGGGAAGAAACATTACCTCTACCTCGCCATTTATTGACTCTTTTTCCAGTTCAGGCCAAGATTAGATTGGCTGAGAAACTTATATCAAAGTGTTTTTGTGTTTCTTTTAATGAAAATGCCCTTTTTACAAGCAGGGGAAACTTCAGTGACCGCTTCTTTTTGGTCTAAATAGTTTTGCTGAGAATCTGTCAAAAGGCATCAAAACAATGCCTTAAGAAGTTTTTGTTAGGAGGAAAACTATGCGTTTCTTCAGTCGTAGCAGAAATAGAAAATGAAAAGGTGAAAGAACACAGGGACCGGAGGGAATTCCTAGCAAAGGGAAAATAAAGAAAAAGATTCCACAGAAAGCCAAGGTTTTTTTAAAGGAAGAGAAACCACAACGTTTGGAAGATGTGACAAATGTGGGTTGGGTTTTTTTTCATTTTTTGATCTGAAGTACGCATCCTTTTCTTGCATTAACAGCTCTAACCTTGGTGTTATTCTTATTTAAGACCTCCGTTGGGTTTTTTGTGAGTGAGTCCTTACAAGCCTGTCTTTTTTTCTTTCTTTTTTTTCCCCATTTGTAGAGATGTGTGAGTCAAGTGACCATTGCACCCTCTCCAGATGTGATGGAGAGCAGATGCTTCACATCTGAGCACCTTCCAGCTAGGGCCAGCAAGTGGGTCCCAGGAGAAATGCGGTGTCCCTTCCTGATGTCCTTCTCCGGTGGCTTTTCAGGTGAGTTCCTCCGCAAGTGGAGTGGTTGTTACTGCGGTGCCTTTACCCTTGGCATGATGGTCTACACGAACTTGCCACAGCAGAATCCTCTGCGGGAGCACGTTTTTTTCCATCCAGCAGCAGAGGAGTTGCCGGCTGCAAAGTCTAGAAGGGATGGAGCTCCACGCTTCTGCTGGGAATGATGCTCAGTTCTCCCCTGACATCTGCAGCAGGGAGTAACGAGGATGGGGACGCAGCAGGAGCAAATAACAAAATGAGCAGCTATGAATTGCTGTAAAGGCAAGGCTCAAAGTCTGAACAAGCTTCAGAGTGCCAGAATTTTGCTGTCTTTATGGGTCTGCCTTTCCCTCACTCCCATGTGCCAGCGGCTAAAAATGACTCATTTTTTCTTAGAAAGCTGCCTTGGCAAAGCCTTGCTGCTCGGGGCTTTGATGGTAGGGTTGCTTTATTTTTAAGGAAATGCAGCCGAGCCGTGGTCGCTGCGTGTGTTGTCATTGTTTGGCTGCAGATTTTTGCAAGAAGATCCCAGGGAAAAAAAGGGCTGTGAAACATCTTGTGCTGCCCTGGAGTGCAAAGCGGGTGTCATCTGAGCCACCGAGACCTCATCCAGTTTCAGCATTCCGACCTTCGGTCCAGGTTCTGCAGAGTAAGTGTAGAACAACCCCAACCTAAATCCCGGGTGTAAATCCCCCCAGAGGAGCACAATCAGCACATGGTAAAGGCCAGGGTACTTCCCTTGACTATTCTGGTGAACAAGTTGATAGGCAGAGCCACAGTTCAAGCAAAGTTGAGGGCAATTTTGGAGAGAGGGAGCTCTGAGTTAGAAATGTGACTCGTATAAAAAGACAGTGTTATGGTTTGGTCTCCTTCAATGGCTGGTGTAAGTGGAAAACTGAATTTATTGCTTGCTTGGTGCTGAATCAGGTCTTCTAACTATAATAGAAGAGGTTCCTGCTTTAGAACGGAGATCCGTCCGAGGGCATTGAATTACTGCAGTATTCCCCACAGCCATCTGATGATCGGGGTATGTCTAAATGGTATATTGAGTGCAGACATGAAATTGCTCTGCCAGAGCTCCTGACATCTGGATGGACTCCAGCTTTGATCCAGAAAGCTGTGCGGCTGCCAGGAAAGCAGAGCTCAACTTCACCCGTGTCAGAACGGTCACGTCTGCTGGAAGAAGCTCACCTCACCCCATGCTCTAACGGATAGACGGACCCGTCTCCTCTTGAATTTGCCCAAACCACCACCATTCAGGGAGATCGTTCAGGGAAAGTCAGGGACATCTGGGAATAAGGAATAAATTGGAGAAGAATCCACATCTCTGGCTGCCAATTCACAAGAATGGAAGAAAAACAGTGGCTTAGCAAAACTGTTTGCTGCAAGCTATTGTCACAGCGGAGCTCCTGCTGTCGGAGGTGCCGGTGCCAGTTCATGTCAATCACGGGGTTTTATTGCTGCACGTGTTCCCCTTTCAGCTGGGAGATCAAAGTCTGCTTCCTTCAATTCATCTGTGCCAACGCAGCCAGGTCCCATGTGGAATCCCAGATATCAGCGATAGAAACGATGCGTGAGATGAATGGATGGGAACAAGCCCTTGGGAGGACGCGTGGCCCTGACATTGTAATGACAGCGTGCTGAATCTTAGCCAGGGGCTGCGAATCTTCAAACACACGCCAAATGAAGGCAAACCTGCCTGGGAGCGGAGGATTTTTATTGAAAAAATTAAGATGATAAAAAACCCCAAGTGTGATTTCCCAACTCCTGCCCGCTCTGATTTCATAGCCTGGAAATTAGCTATAAAAACCTTTATTTCTGCAAAACTCAGGGTGGTTCAGAGTTTCGCCCAGTTTTAGAGATAAGGTACTTATCTCAAATACCAGATCAAGGTCTAGATTGCTACCAGATCTTGGGTTCTGGTTTAGGGTCAATTCTATTTGAATGGCCAAAGGCAAATACTTTAATAATATTGTGGCCTTAATTTTATTTTTTTTTTGGGTAATTTAATTAGGAGCTTGATCTGGTTTTGGGGCAGGACACAAAGTGGATTACAGGAGCAGCTGGCTCTTTAATTAGGGCTGTTTATCTCCTGTTAAAGTTTAACTTTTACTTGCCCAGGGAGGCAGTGACACAAGGGACAGAGCTCGGCAGCGAGGGTTTGGGTGCAGCGTCAGGTCAGCCGGCTGCGTGGAAACTGTGAAAATTGTGGGACTGGGAATGTTTTCCTCTGACTTGAATCTCACTGCAGCGATCCCAAGGTACCAACTGGCAACTCTGTCATACGGCTATTTATAGAGACCAGGAACCGGAGGGTAAATATTTAGTTAAATTCCGATGCTTAATCTGCTACTGGCTCACTGTGTGGAAAGCCTGAGCCCCCCATTCCTTCTACAGCAATTTATAACCGGAGCCTTCTGCTCTTCTCCTTCTCCCATACACATTCCCCAGGATTAATTCTGCAGAAAACAGGCATGGCCTGGGTTCAGACCCTCCAGCACCTTCTGGTCCCAGAGCATCCTGCCCTCCATCTCTCCCCCCTCGTTTTCACTGACTGCCATTCAGAGGTAGCAATTGCAGATCCAGGCACCGGGGCTGCGTGAAGGGTAACGGCACGAAGCCGCCACTGCTCTGTTGGAATGACAGACTTGTTTGCAATGACGTGGGATGGGACAGAGCCGTGGCTGGGAGCTGTGGAGTCACTTGGATTCGTCGCGAAGCTGGCTGAGCGATGACAGCCGTGCTGCTCTGCAGGCTGGCAAGGCAGAGCCACCCCCGTTGTAAAGCCACCCCTGTTACACCACAGAGCCCTATGCTAACCATAAACCCTGCACTGCCTGGCCCCCTCCTCTTTCTCAGAACAGCAGCAATATATCGAGGGTGGGGACAGGGAAACTAGAAGGATGCTCCACATCCATCAGCAAGGACCGATGGAGACAACATCTCCCCTGCCCCACCACAACCAGTGACTGAGAGACTGCGGCTCTAAGGGGATATTCCCCCAGCCCCAAAAGTGAGGGCTGCAGTGACCTGTGCTGGAGATGGGACAGCATCAGCAGAAGCCACTGTAAATGGGGATGACCTGGGGGCCATTAGCACCGGTGGCGTTCGTCCCTGCCTATTAGTGAGACGTGCTCATTAGCAAGGCACCCAATCCCAGCTGTCACACCCCAGGCAGTGGTACTAAAGCAGCCTGTCTCCCATCATCACCTGCTGCTTTGCCCATTACAGACATGGCTGGAGCCCTGCAGCACCGGTAGGAATGGCTGGGGGATGCTGGCATCCAGACTGGTCCTGCAGGGGGTGAGAAGCCAGGTAAGCAGCAAGGTTTGTGTCTGAGCAAAGGCTGGAAAGGGAGGGCATCTTGGTACAAAGTTGCGTCATGCCTTGGTGTGTGAAAAGAGCACAGCTGAAAGTGCCGTAGCCTGGGGACCTGGGCTGGTGTGTTAGGGAGAGGCAGCCCAGGGCACTGGCGGTTGCAGGAGCCCCAGTTTCCCATCTCTGTGCCAACCCTGGCTCTGGTTAGCAACGCGAGTTCTCCGTGCAGTCAGCTAGAGCTGTTGGCTAGCGGGAGGTATTCTGTCATCCCAGGGCAGGGAAGTGGGAGCATCTCCCCATCTTGTACACGTAGGGCTTTTCTGATAAGAACATGCATTTCCCTTTCGTTTGCTGGAGTGTTTTATGGCAGCTGAGAACCCTGTTACGCTCCTCTGTAATGAATTTTTTTCCTTTGCAATTTCCTATCCTTATTGTTTCCCGCTAGGGAGGTGCAGACACATCAGAGATAAGATCCTTAACTCCGGGCCGGTCGAGCAGCTGATCAGACAGTGGATTACTGCAGCCGCTCTTCTTCAGCCCTGCAGTATTTGCCAAGGCACTATTTCTCAGGCATGGCAAAGCAAGCTTCAGCAGTGGATTTCTCTCCTATTTTCTAGCTCTTCATGCTAGAAAAAGTGCAAGAAGGCCTGGTACCCTTAAACTAATGGGGCAACTGAGACTAAATAGCTTATGCAAGTTTGTGCAGGGGAACCTGTAATGCACCCAAGAGAAAACCAAAGCACCGCGCAAAGGAGTACAGCTTCTGGAAGAAAACCCTCAACACAGCCAGGAAAAGAGTTCGCATTTGCAAGTACCATTTTTATTTTCATATATGTATATATTACATCATTTTAAAACAGAATATTTGTGAAAGAAATGAGGTGGTGGGTTTTTTTTTTTTAGGTAAAAGCAACCCACCATGTTCCACACAGCCCCTTTGCCTGCACCGGGGAAAAGCTGGTCTGCAGACAAAGCTTGTTCCCTGTCTCCCTGCTGGGACAACCTGTGGTTTTCCTCTCCTCCTCACCCTGGAAAGAAAAGGTGTTTGCCAGTCCCTCCCCTCCAGAGTCAGTGCAAAGCATGCTTTATCGCTCCATCATGTACCCCAGCCCCTTCCTGCAACGCTGGGAGAGACTGGGGCTTCCTGGAGGGATGGGGAAAGGAGCTGGGGAAGGAACTGTGTGAAACTGTGTGCCTTGATACTGGGAAAAAGGCAAGGAAGAACCAGAATGAACAGTGATAGTGTGGTTTCAAGTATATGTGTAAAACCCATCACACGGAGCTTCACAGGAGGCTGCCACCAGTCCTGACCATGAAGAGACTGGTCTCTCTGGAGAGCACTGGCCCCTGCCAGCCCGGACCCTGCGGCGCTGGGGGTTTGGCAGGGATGGCTCGGGAATTTGCCCGCAGCATGAGGAACGGCGAGAAGGGAGAGGTGGCTCTGACAAGCAAACCGATAGCTCAGGCAGATTCCTCCATCCAGAAGGAAAGGGCTGGGAGAGGATGGCAGTAAAAACTGCTCTCAAAGAGGGTCAGTAAATGAGACTCTGCCTTCAGCCTCTCACCCCTCTTTTATGCACCCCTTATAACCTTCTGAATGAAATTCCTCTGCCTGCCCTCCTGAACACACACGCTTCTGCTTGAACCAAGAGTTTCCTGCCTGGACAACTCCTTGTGCTATGTTCCCTTCACACCTCTCCTGGGGCAGCCTCTTGCACAAAGAAATCCTCACCAGAAGGAACCCCTCTCTCCTCTCTGCACCCCTCCATGGCAGGAGCCAGCAGAGAGGGACAAGGAACCACGGAGCAGAGCTCATGGCCTCAAGTGGGGCTGTGATTAGCCCTGATGTGCATCCACGTAGGGTTCCTCCAGCCCTGGGGACTGACACCAGTACCTGGACAGCCTCCACCCCTCTCTGCTATTTCTGGGGTGCATCTTGGCTTTCACTGAGCAGCATGATGCTGAAACCACCCCATCCGTTGATCTTGGGGCTGGGTGGAGAAGGGAAATAGCACAAGCCTTTCTTTGGTTCCTCTCCCTACCCAGTCTAGGAGAGAGCAGACCAGGCAGGCGCTGGTACCAGTGGGTGCAGCGAAGTTGTAAGCATCAGAGCGAGCCAGTCCTTCCTCTGATGCTAGCAAAACGGCACGCTTGCCCAGCAGCTCTCCACCAAACCCCGCAGTGATTTAGGTAGCCTTGCTTTGAGTGGGGGCGAGCCTTTCCTTCCAACCCAAATGATTTGGTGAACAATCCTCTCCTTGTGACGGGCCTCCTCCTCATCTTCTGCTTTCATTTTCCCGTTGAGGGCTTCCCACCTCTCTTTCCCTTTCTCACCAGGGCAAGAAGCCCAAGCCCTGGGGGCTGTCATCCCCAGTAGCACCATAGTGGCTAGGAAGGTGGCAGCAGGGAGAACCTGCTGTTCAGTGCATCAGATGGGCTTGCTTTCGTACAGGCTACAATATGGGACTGGGTTGGTGGTTAAACAGTTTACTCTGATTTAAAAAAAAAAAAAAAAAAAAAATATCATCTTGGGCCTGTAATGGGCATACCATCTAGTTTCTTAATTATTAAATNAAAAAAAAAAAAAAAAAAAATTGTAGCTGCTCAGGGCTTTATCCCTGCAGAATAAAGTGGCTGATTAACAGAAACGTACAGAAATGTAAGGGAAGTTTGGGGTTATTCTAAGAATGTAGTTTTATCTAGAGCTCTTACTTTCTAGAGCAGAGATGTACTTTTTTTTTTTTTGTAAAAAATATCTCCTGGCACTGCCAGTCCCAGAGCCAAAGCCTTCTGCGTATAGTCGAGGTGGCCTGTGGTACCATGTCCAGGCCCCCTGCCCAAACTCTGCCGAGTGGGGCTTCGAGGTAGATACCCGCCGTGGCTCTCCAGAGAGGGGCCACCAACCATACGAAGAGCATCAGCTCCTGGGGAGGGACAACCCGCCTCACCTTGGTCTGCTCTGAGCCCAGCAAACCCAACCCTGCTGCAGCCTGTTCCTGCCCCGACAAAGCACTCGCGCTTTCCCCAGCAGCAGTCCAGTACAAACCAGCGACAAAGCCTTTGCTGTGGGGCAGAGCACCCGCAGCTCTGGGTGTGCAGACCACGGCTGATGGATACCGAGGTCGCCTGGATGAAGAGGGGGGACCTGGAAGGTGGCTTTTCCCCTTCCATGGGTGCTCAGTCCCTCTCTGCCCCCGGAGCCAGCACCCAGGTGGCTGCGCCTGCAAAGCTGTTGCCATCCAGTGACAGGACACAGTACTACAGACCGGTCGCCCATTCGCCCTCCCAGTTCAAGCTTTTTTCCACGTAGTAACCGGTATCAGGAAGGCTGGGAGAGGCCAGAGCAGAGCAAGATCATATCCTGAGACAATCCTTCCCGCGAATCCCCTGAGAAAACAGACAAAATGGAAACTTTTCTTTGCTACAGCACCTATTTTAAAAGTTCCCTTCTCTGTCCTGGTATCACAGATTTTTCTAAGGCTTGATCATCTACCATAAAGCTGAAAAATGTCCCTTAGTTAAAGTCTGCTGGCCTTTCAGATGAATTTGGTTTGCAAGGTGAAACACCTTGTCTGGAAGATGAGAAAAAATTACAAGCAGCATGGCTTTTTCTACAAGCAAAAGTTCTCTCTAATTGGTTAGAGTTCTTGGAGTGTGTTGGTGAAGTAGTGGATAAAAGCTGATGTACTGTTTTCTTTCCAAGGCCCTCTGGAAAACGTCCTGCTGAAGACACGAGCAAACCAGACAACGAGCCTAGAGGGGAGTGACGTGACAATAACGTGGCTGATTAAGAGAAAAGGAAAAGAACAATGAGTAGTTCATTTTCGTCGTGGCAAAAAGGCTCCATCTGGTGGTGTTTTCACCCAGAAAAGAAGGTAAGGTGTGGGGCTGGGAAACTGCGGGTGATACTAAATTGGTTAGAGTGGTTCACGTGGGAGAAGAGTCTTGAGATCTCAAGATCTGCTCAAGACAGTGAACGGGCGGCACAATGGTAAATGAAGTTGCGTGTGGATAAATGCGAAGAACTACACCTGTAAGGGGACAAATGAGCTTAGGTGGGCATTCGGCTGCTCGAAGAATCAGCACGGCCGCAAAACCTGGCGCTTTGTGCTCCTCGGCACAGATAAAACAAGCAAAGCAACCAAACCGGAGATATATAGAAGAGGAATATTACAGCAAATATTTTTAATGCTTTTCTATTAAGCACAGTCCAGGGCACTCCACTAGGGAAAGGGATACTGCAGAAAGAGTCAGGGTCAAAATGATAAGCAGAGGAAGACCCTGCTGTGGAAACAGGCTGAAAGGTTTGCTATTATGTTAAAAGAGGCAGGAACACGAGGGACGCAGGTGTTATAAAATTATGGCTGGTCCTGCTAAGCCTCTGCAGCTGCAAGGAGAAAGGATGTAAGGTGTCCTGTCTCTGTGCTGGGACAGGACCTGTAGTATCGAGCTTGAACTGCAGCAAGGGATAGGCATTGAGGGTGGGGGGGGGGGAATCTATCCCGAGGGA
>VYZM01018750.1:447144-462134 GCA_013398915.1 Dromas ardeola | reverse complement strand
AATCTAGCCGAAGGTAAAATTAAGGTAGGAATCAGTGATATGGGGAGGCAATACTGGAGGATTTTGAAAACAGGTTAGACAGACGTCTGTCGGGAATGCCTTCGTCACAGAGGGGCAGATGGGCTGCTCACAAGATCTCTGACCCTCCGGGGGCTGTCCCGGTGGTGGCCGCAGGAGGTGACACCACGGCAGGGCTGCGGGCGAGCTGGGCTCTGCCCCACTTTGGCGATCCCCGTCCCACAGAGAGGAGTCAGAGCACTGTCAGTTGTCACCCAGCCCAATACCAGGCCAGTTGCCTGCTCCAGCCATCGTGGAAGGACCCCAGAGGGCAGGAGGGCTCAGCTTCTTGCTGTTCCAGTTGTCCCAGGCTCCAGCCCAGAAGGGCTCTCTCTGTGTTAGGAGAGGAGCCCAGACACAGGACCACCGCTCATTCCCAACTCCAAAGTCCCTCTGGCTTTCTCCTCCAGCTGGCTGACCTGAGATGGGTGATGCTGGAATAGGGTGAGTTTGGCTCAGACAGGGCCAGTCACAGTTTCAAGCCTTACAGAGTCACCTGGCGTAAAAAGCTAAACTCTGCGGTCCACGCTGGGAACTCTCACCCTGTTTTGCAAAAGTCAGGAAGATTTGGGATGGGAGAACGCAGCCTGCTTCCCTCCCTCCCCCAGAATCATGCGCAAGGCATGAACGGAATAAGGTAAAGTCACTTCCCAAAGACACCGTACCCAGAAGAGGCTGTCCCCCGCTGTCCCGGCAGCTCTAAATCACTGCAGCCCTGGCCTTCACCAGGGCACCATCCTGCCCTGCTGAGCCCAGGAGGCAAAGAGCTGATGCAGGGGTGGGATGCAACTCCAGTGCCTCCCACTGGGAGCAAGGGAGACCAGCTGGTCTCACCTGGGCGGCTCCTTTGCCAGCATCCAAGTCAACCGAATGGAAGCCCCAGCAGAACCGTGAGGGAAGGCAGGCAGGCTGCCCACACCGACCACTGCTCACCCCACAGCTTTTTAGTGTTTGGAAAGCTGCCGGTGCTCCCGAGGTCTGCCGGCACGCAGGCATAGAGCTGATGGAGGGCTGCGAGGCCACACCTCAGCACCCACATCAGCCCCGGGAGAGCTGCATGTCCCCAGGTTCGGGCTGCGGCAGGGAAAACTCGCCTGCCAGCGCGGCCAGGTGTCACCATCCGCGGCCAGGTGACAGGTAGTCAGTGTGTTTCTTTCAAAAAGGGTAAGGATGCTTGTTAAAAGGGGAGAGTACTCAGGGGGAAGGCTCAAGTACTTGGGCTCAGGAGCAGAGGGAAGGTGAAAGCAAGCCCCACACGGGCTTTCTAATGCTGGCTTGTCCCTCCAGTGACTTACAAATGATTGCAGCAACCAAGGCTGCAATCCTTCCTCAAACGCAGGCACGGCCTGGGCTAGAGCCATTAGCAAATGGGGAGCTCTGCATCTGCCCCAAGGAGGGACAAGACCCACACACTCTCACACACACACGCACGGGCGTTATTACAACAACGCGTTTGTTCCTCCAGACTCTTGACTCCAGAGGAGCCTGTTCTCCTGCCTCGCTGCTGCATGCCAGGACTCCCACAGCAGTGTTCTGTCCTCAGCAGCTAAGCGAGGCATAAAACAGGCAAAGTTGAACCTTCCAACCCCTCCCACCCCCGACTGCTTCTCTCCATAGCTCCTGGTGGTGTCTCCATAGATGGCAGAGACCTGGGACCCCTGTAGCGGGAGGGTCACAGGTCCAAGCTGCTCTCTCTCTCGGAGGTTCCTTGAATCCCCCCTCTCTTGGGAGATGTCAATGCACAGCAGAGATTGGAGAGAGAGCTTGGCCGGACCCCCCCCAGCCTCTGCCCCCATGTCAGTCAGGGCCTGAAGAAGCGTCGTACCACTAAATGCCCCACCATGACCAGGGCCACCACCACCAGCATGTACTTCATGTAAACATTGTCCAGATCGAGTGCAGCCACCTAACAGGAAACAGAGAATAACCAGAGCACGTTAGATCTGCCTGGGCTGGGCTGCTGCTCTGCCTGCACCCGGGTGGCCCCACCAGCCTCAGCAGTGCCATTGTCCCCAAGCTGCACCTTCCACCAGCTGGAGCACATGTGCCTCCCCTCGCCCGCGATTCCCCCCGGGACAGCCCCGCGCTCCCGCTGGCTCACCCATCCTCCCTGCTGGGCGATCCACTGGGCGATGCGGTTCCGGAGCATGAACTCGGCGACGTAGCGAGCGATGCGGCGGAGGAAACCCGGGATGCCGTGCTGGTAGACATAGATGGCCATGTGGTAGCCAAAGCCCAGCAGCGCAATCACCCGGCCCCAGTTAATGCCGCTCTCAAACAAGCTGAAATGAAGCCGATGGTCTGGTTAAATCACTGCGTGGCGGAGACCTCCCTAGTCTCTGCATCCCAGCCACGGGCTCCTGAGCAGAGCAGGGCTGGGGATGCTGCACTAGTCCTCCACATCAGCTGCCTGGAGGTCCTGTGCTTTCATGGACGAGGTTATTGAACAAGGTAAGCTGGAATTGGTGATGGCTGAAGCCCTCAGGCTGCAGCAAGCTCTACTTGTGCTGACAGGAGCAAGAACTACCACCCACCTGTCTCAAAGCATCCCTTGCTTGTGCCTGGAGGTAAGGAACTTTAAATGTATCTAAGGACAAAGCATGTTAGAACAGGATTTTTCCCTTTTCCTGCATAGACAAACCCCTCCAAGACCAAAACCTGATCTGATCTTGCCTTAGACTGATACTCCCAAGGGCTGAGGGGGCTCCAAAATGTGCCTGGTCAATGGCTACTGCTCCCCGTCCAGGTTTTGGTTGCTGTGGACACAAACTGCATCACCATCTGCAGGCTTGCCACTGATTTATCTAGACTGGTTTTTGAAGGTGGGTTTTTTTTTTCTGCTTTCCAGCAGGGCTGGTAAAAAGGAAAAAAAAGGACAAAAATAAAAAGAGTAGACTCAGACCCTGTGTTTTAATCTTGTGCCCTGTTCCTGGAGGTCCCTGTCTGTACAGTTGGAGGGAACTGTCTTCTCCATAGATCCTTGACGTGGAGCTGCCACCATGCAGGTGGCAGAGAGAGAGGGAAGTTAGAGCCCGGGAAGGAACAACAGAGAAACAGGTAGCACGAAGAGAGGGACAGAGGTTAATTTACCTGTTTGCGGTGCGTTAACCGCCTCAGGCTGGCAAAGCGGTGAAAACAGCGCAGCGTGGCTTCCCAAGGAGAGGGGAGCAGGAAGAGGACAGAAGAGAAGCAGTTAGACAACAAACACCGAGTGAAGGGTGCATGGGGAAGGACGGGGCTGTGCTGGAGCCAGGTACGGTTGGAGGATCAATGGGAGCCTGGGAATCCCAGCTTCTCTCCTGGCTCTGCCAGAGCTCTTCTGCATGACCCTGGGCTTAGTGTCTTGGTTTCCCTACAGACAGAGAGGGGTGAGGACTGAACCCCTTGGTGGCCACCTCGATCCAAGCCTATACCTCAGGGCAGTAAGTTGTCCGCATGTTTGCCTTCACTCTTCACCCTGTTGCTGTGCTTGGAGTTGGGCATGCATCGCCTACAGGAGATGGCTGCAGGCTCTGTGAGCCTGTGGAGTATCCCCATCCTGAGTTAGTCCCATCCTGAGTTAGTCCCATCCTGAGTTAGTCCCATCCTGTTCCTCATGGACCACGCCAAGGGCAGCGAGTACTTGCCCATCCCCACAGCCTGCAGCAGCTGCGTTTGCTTTGTGTCTCTGAAAGCCTGACTCATGGGGACTTCCCAGCTACCAAGCAAGCAGCAGTGGGACCAGCAGCAGGTCTGCCTCGGTCCAGGGCTGGTTGGACCCCTGAAGGGGAGCTGGGATGTTCACTTGGCTTGCCAGGCACATCCCCCAGACTTTCTGACCCCGGGCAGCTTGTGCAAGGACCACGAGATGATCGTCAGGTGAAGACTGTCCAGACAGTGTGCAGGAGGAAGAGCAGACAGGCAGAAAACACAGAAGCCATCATGGTGAGCTTGTCGGGAGCTCAACCCAGGGACGGTGGGTGAAGGTTGGATGGACAGGGTCTGTGTGCTGGGGCAGAGCTGTGGAGGCAGCTGCTCTGGGGTGAGGGCAAGAGTTTAACCAAATGCACTGCACCCATCTGAACTTTCCTTCCCTGGACTTCTCCAGGAGAAGGCATCCAGCCCACGCCGAGGGAGCTGGTGGCCTTACCTGGAGGCTATTTTGGTGAAGTACTCGTAGGCGTTCTCCTTGGTGGGCTGCAAGGATTTCAGCATGTAGCGAAACTCCGCGTCGTACCGCTCATTAATGTCATCACCGATGATGGCCAGGCGCCTTCCCACCTGGCTCCCAGTGCTGCTGAGAGGGAAGACGGTGTTATGGACAGGTCAGCAGGACCAAGAGGTGGGTCTCTAATGGAGCCTGGCTCGGGATGGGGTTGAGGGACGTGCATACGGTTGGTTATCAGAGTTTTACCTGCCCAGGTCCTGCTCGATCTCCACAATCTCTGGGTCCATGGGCACTTCCTCCCCTCTCTCCTCTCTCTCCTGTTGGTAGCGGTAGAAGGCATAGCTCCGAAACACCTCTTCTGTCTCCTCCACCACCTGGTCTTCTGCGAGAGACAAGAGGAAGAAAAGTCAAGGGAGCAGCTCGTCTCCCCCATTTCCCAAGTTGGAAAGAGACCATTCCTTCATTTTCAGCCCAAATTTGTGCTGTATTAATACTGGCCTTTTGCAGTAAAACAATAGGAATACAACAAAAATTAGTTAATTTTGAAGCCAGGCTTTGTTCCTGGGGGCACCTTTTGAATCCATTTCTGGCAAGAGACAGCTACAGGACTGTCACAACACAAACCAGATGTTCAAGTGCTTGTGCTTGGCAGTGCCCTCTGCGTACCAGCCCCTCTCACTAAGGGCATTGCTCAGCACAAACGAGTTCAGGAATCTCAGATCCAAACCCAAACTGGAGGCAAAGCTCCATCTAGCGCTGCCCATCAACCCTCAGCAAACAATCTTGGTTTTCAGTGTCACCGCCGGTCGTGCCCTCGTGTGGCATCAGGAACGATGTGGTGAGCAAAAGTTAAATTGGTCATTTTACTATAATTCCTTGTTGATTCAATCGCACATCGCTGGTCTGGCGTACACTCATCAGCCCGGCAGCGGCAGGGCAGGGTTTGCAGCTTCTGCACGGGCTGCTGGCAGGAACAGAAAGGAGAAGAGCTTTTGAATAACTCATAAACTGTAACCCAGATTGGTCACTCCCTGTCCTGCACTTGAAAGCAGATAAACAGCCAGGCGGTAAGTCTGAACTGAACGCCGGCTCCAGCACGCCCATTGCCACCGGGTGGGAGCAGACACCCAAATCCCCATGGAAGCAATAAGCCCGTCACAGGGCGAGCGGGAGGCTGTTGTGGGGGGAGGCTGGGGCTGGTTTTGCGTGCCACAGCTTCCTTCCTCTGCTCTTGTAAACACGCAGGGCTCGGAACGGCAGGTATTTGGGGTTCAGCAGGGCAACGCGCCCGGGCAGTAACGTCACCCGGCCCCGACAGGGCGCGAAAACCAACCCGGCTCCGGGCGGGCAGGAAGTGAGTCAGGAACAACCAGCGTGACAAGCGTGGCCCTGTCTGCAAACGGCTTGTCTCCAGACCCACATGTGTGTCCCCCGTCCCCTCGGGGACGAGCAAGGGTCTGGACATGGCCAGGACCTGCCCCCTCAGGAGCAGGGAGCCCCCGGCGAGGCGTTTCAGTCCCGTGGGTCCCATGGTGACCGATACCTTATCACACGTGTTACATTGCTCCTGGGGAAAGTACCCGGTCTGTCACGGGATGTCTCTGATTAGAGCACGGTTTCAGCTGGCTTGAAGCAATCTGGGCTAGAGCACCAGTCCCCAACAGCCCAGCTAAGCCACCCCGCAGGGCTTGGCCGGGGGACGCTGGCCCTGGGGTCCCAGTAACACAGTTCTTCCCAGTTTCTTTTCTAAGATGCAAAATTTGTAGGGGACAGAAATGGCATGCACAGATCGGAGCCCTGCTCCTTTGACAGGGTATCACCGTTCAGGGTGGAGATTCACAGGCTTGAAATGAGGCGCAAAGCCCAGGTAAATGAGCTACTTGGGGATGTCAGAAGCGCAGGACCCTGCAGACCCCTGGCTTCAGGTGATCGTCCTGCAAGGAGTGATGGAGACCCGCAGCAGATTGGCACATCTGCACCAGCAATGCTCTCTAGCAGCAATGCAGCTCACTGCAGCCAACCCAGCTAAAACCATTTCCCAGCATCCCAGTATATCCACCTGCCATGGTGGTGGATGCTGTTCATTGTCTATGCTGTTCTCTGGCCACTAGAAATTGCATTTCCAATGCAGTAGATGCTCCAAGAATGTCCCAGGGCTGGGCTGTGAGGACCTGGCCTGGTGGACAGAACTGTCCTGGTAACACTGTTCCATAAACCCCTGTATCCAAGTCTTCAAAACACGCCACACCACTCATCGCAGCGTCTTTCCGGATGGTCACATCTACATGGCCCACGTGCAGCTCCAGGGAGATGGGCCCAGCCCCGGATGGGTGCGGGGAAGGGAGAGGACCTGTCGTGCAGAGACTCAGGTTACACCAAGTTTGGGCTGGGTAAATAAAGGTGAAGGGAAATGACAAGCCTCGGTCGCTGTGTTTTCAGGGGATTGTTTTTTGTTTTGTAGGAATGGGTTTATTTGGTGGTAAACAGATCCCAGCTCATGGAGGAGCCGGGGCAGTCAGTGGCTGCTCCACCGAGAGCCAGAAAATGAAACCGACTGACTCACAGTTTCAGTGAGAGGCCGAGTAAACACGCTGCGAGGACAAAAGAGGAAATAAGTGTACCAAAAAATTCCCTGGTTTTAATTACCCCAGGCGCTATTTTTAGTAACACAAGGACAAGAGAATGTATACCTCCCCCCCTCCCCCCCACAGGTACTAACCCACCAGGACCGTCTCTGGGTCTCTCCCACTCAAAGGAAGAGGGTCTGGATGAAGATTTGCCTTGTGGACTCCCAGTACCAGCAGCGGAGAGGGGGAGAGCGGTTTGGAGCTCCTCTGGGATCTTTGGGCTCCGCGTGGGATCATCAGGGCTGTGTTTGGGGGGCTCACAAGCTGCTGTGAACCCCCACACTGCAAGGGAGGACCTGCGCCGCTTCTGCTTCATGGAGCAGTGACACTGTCGTCCTCGGTCCCCAGCTCACCCTCAGCATCTAGACCAGACCTACCCCAACGCCAGCCTCTTGCCTGGATCCACACCGTAGACAACATTGACCGGACACCAGCCATTCTCAGCCGCGTCTCTCTGCAAGATCCTTGATTTCTCACTGTTCCCATCTCCCGCAGAGCGGCTGCGCTACGGGAAAAACTGGCAGGTCTCCCCAAAGTTATCCATCAGACCTTGTTAAAACCAAATAGCCCTGCTACAGACTGTAATAATGACAGATGCAACCTGGCAGCATCCCCTTCGAGCTCAGGAGACAGGCGGTAACTACACTGAGAGGTGCATCTGTTTGCACAGAGGGGAAATATCCAGCCTGGAAACAGGCTCCGAAGGGAGAAGGCGGCTCCAGGGAACCAAGAATGGTCTCTGGGGAGTTCTGCCTCGAGGGGAAGCTTAACTCATGGTAGTTGCAATTCAAGTGTGGGATGAGGCATATCTGCGTTAATGGATTTGGGTTAGGTTCCACCACTAAAAACAACCCCTCGTGAGACCTGTGGCCTGTCAATGGCAGTCCAGGATCAAAGGCTCATCAACCTGACACAGCGTCGTGCTGGCGTCATCCTGCAGAGCTTGCACGCAAGAGCAGAGCTTCTAAATGGGGAAAGCTGCCATCCCACCCAAAAGAGGAGCAATATCCTCAAACAGCCTCCCTGCCGAGCTAACGGGCAAACACCCTTGGTTTTAAGCCACAAATTCATCTGTCAATACGGGAGATTCTCTGGTCCAGATTCTGGACTGGACTCAAGAAACCTGTTTTAATTCTTATGTTCAATGGTGTCCCACCAACGCACCCAGAGTTACAGGCTTGCAGCAGGGGCTGGGGGCTACAGCAAGGTTTTGCTCTGGTATTTTGCTGCCCAAGCTGAGACCTCTCCCATATTTGCTAATCTACCAAACTGGAAAGGGAGGCTGGTCCCAGTGCTCTGTGGATGCCTGAGGTGGGTGGGCATCTCAGCTCTGGCAATGCATTTCCCTCTGTTCCATCAAGGTTTTCATAAAAGATTTTTGAGGCATCCTTTGCAGGCCAGAACAAAGGAGTCACGAGGCAATTCCATAGCAGTTATTTCCCAGTACAGCCATCAGAAGGATAACTTTTTTTCTTCTTTTAATAATTGAAGCCACATATTGATGGGAGATGCAGTTCAATGGGAAGGCCAATACTCTGTGTCTGTGCTGGAGATAGGAACTTCATGGGCACCAGACAAGAGAAAAGTATGTTTAAATGGTTTTGGTTGCCCTACAGAATGTGTGAGAACCCAGGCTTAAACAGGCAGCTCACATTGTTCCTACTCCTTTTGCAGGTGGTCTTGGCGATGAAGACATGGAGATGCTCACAGGTGCATGACTGCCGTCCCTAAGCAACTATTTATCCGTTCAGGACTTGCTTCATGTGCAACATTAAGTCCAGAGCTAAGACAAACAACCAAGGACCAAATCTGACACCTCTCTAGGTATGTTACGTGAGTGTTAAACACACGCAGACAGATGAGGCAGCCCAGGTAATCTGAGGAAGAGAACCGCGGCCAATCTGACACTGTGAGTCGGGGTGGCTGGGCTTTCCATGCACAACCCCGACACCTTGGCATCAAATCTCTCTCCATTTCCCTAGCAGTAATAAGTGGATATAGCAATACATCACCTTTCTCAACAAAATGCTTTGGGATTCCAGCTGACATGGTCCACGCAGGAGGAAAGTGTGACCACGCAAACAGTATTTTCATCCCGAGGACTAGCCCCTCCGCAGCGTAAGGGAGCTGAGCTGCATTTGGCACGGGTACCTGCAAGTGTGAGGACAGCCACGTCCATGGCTTGTCCCCCAGATCTGAGCCTCCATGGAGTTACCCGAACCGTTCCCGTAGCTGCGTACGTACCCTGGTGGCATGTCTGAACAGGGAGGCACTGCCACCCCCGTGCTACAGCTGAGAACTGAGGGAGGGCAAGGTTAATTTTCTGAAGTACGAGCCCTGTTCCCTGAGCTCAGCTCAACACCCTTGGTGCTGGGCCTCCCACCTCCTGCTTCGGCAACGTTTGCTCCCCTTTGTATGAGCTAAATTGCTTCTCCTCTTCATCACGTACAGCCACGAGCATGAAGCTCCTGCCTTTATTTACAGTGCCCTAAAAATGCCACAAGTGCAAGCAGCCACCCGACCTACGCAGACACCGCAGCATCTTGTCCATGCCCAAAGCAAGGGCTGGTAGAACAAGGACTCAGAACGATGCTCGAGCAAGCCCTTGAGCAGGAGATAAATCTCTTCATTCCCTACCATGTCCGAAGATAAACAAACAGAGCAAGCGAGCCCTAAACGAAAACCAGGCTTAATACCTGTTGACAAAAGCCCTTTTTGGCCCCGTAATCCCACAGCATGTGTTGGTGGAAGCTGCACGTTTCTGCTTCTGCTGGAATCCGTGAGGCTTCTGGCTAAGAGGCACGCAGAGATCCCACCTCCAAATTCCAGATGGACCCCCCCTGATTTTTGGGAAGCAGAGGGATGTCGGTACTGCCTGTAAGTGCTTGCAGGCGTACAGGAAGCGTGACTGTAAAACAGTGTGGTTACAGTTCAGGGCCTGATCCTCTCACTGGTTTTCACATCAGCATCTCATTGGCCTCAACAGGAAATCAGCATATGTAAACAACTGCTCTTATTTATTTATTTTCATACCTTGTAGACTTTGGTAAGGGAAGGACAAGGTGTTTTTGTTTCCAATCCATTCATGCAGGATCTAGCACAAATGGTACTCAGAGGTGGAGAGGAGTCCAGGCAATGCCAGAGTATAAATAACATTATCAGACCAATAAAACAGCTCTGAGCTGGATCTGAGCTCGAATACACAGACAGTTAGGTATAGCTTCTAATCTCCATTATTGACAGAGTCGCAGTGACTCAGTCTTATTTACAAGTCCACCTGCAAAACAGGCTAAGAAGTCACCTGCCTTTAACAGCTTTCTGTGCAGCGGCATTTTATCATTTTGGGATGAAACAGGAGCTGAGGTTTTTCCCAGGTTCCTTTCGGCCCCGTTCCCAGTTTCACCCATTAGTGTGAAACGCAATTACACAGTCTGCTGGGCTCGGCACACACGAGAAACGGACTGAACCGCTTCCGAATGATCGTGAGCCATAATTTTTCACCGCTGTTATGTCAAGGCACCACCAGAGACCTGATTTCATCCAGCAGCCGATGCAGCGCGACCGAAACCAACTGCCTGAGACCAGGCGCTGCTCACCAAGGTGTGTTTCTCTTTGTGTTTTAAGCATCGAGAGCCTTTTGCTCTCTTGTTCTTCGGGATGGGAAATAAATGGCACCAGGCACCAGCTGCACATCTCGTAGCCAGCCGGGGGGATGTGCCCCCCTGCTGTGCCCACCTCAGCCTGCACAGAGCTGCCAGTGCACCCCAGTCCAGCAGCTCCCTGCACATCACTTTTTCCATGCCTTTTGAGCCCCTCCTTGCCGCCCACGGTGCCAATCCCATGCCAAGCATCTCCCAAAAGCATTGAGCATGCGCTCTCCTGGTTCAATCCAGCATAGCTTTACGGGACTGATTTGTTACCCCAGTCTTGCAAAGGGCCCTGGAGGTATGAAAAACCTCAAAGATGTATGAATCTTCTCAAAGAAACGCAGCGGGGGAGAACTAAAAATTCAAAGAAGGGTTGAAATTGCTTCCTCCCCTGAATATCACGGCAAGCTTTTTACCTGAGTTGAGCTCTTGCGACAGCCTGCGCCCATTGCTTCCCCGGCGTCTGTGGGCCCTTGGTGGGTCACCGTCGTTCCCTGAGGCCATTGCAGAGAGATGCTCGGGAGTATCAGCTTTACCTGGAACGACGAGAGACAGTAAGTGACCCAGGTTACGAGCAGCCAGCAGGAACGCTGGAGCCTCGCCGCCCCTTGCTCCCTCTCCCACCTCCCAGGCCAGCCTTAGGAAGCGCCTTTGGCCGAGCCAAGCGCTCAGAGGAGCGATGCCGCCTGCTTTTATCTCTGCCAGTGACCTGGCTCCTCCCTTCCCCGATTCCTGGCCACACCAAGTCCCTTGGCCAGATTTCTTCTCTCTTCCTGGCTCTTCTCGGTGACGTGTTTGCAGACAGTCATACGCCAGAGGAGGAAAGTCACCCAGCTCCCTACCCGACTTCACCACCTCCCTGCCTGTACTGGAAACCAGCCGGCTATCCTCTGACCCGCTCGGCAAGTGCCAAGGGCTGGGTTCTTACTCAGCCCAGACAACAGCAGCATCTGCAGTGGCTTCACGCTGGGATGAAAGAAAAAAAAAATCTCAGCACAAAGGGCTAGGGCGACTCCCCGGCTGCACCCGGAGAAGGCGGCTGGGAACTGAGCCATGGGGCTCCAAAATGCTGCGGCCACGAGGGTTCAGAGCGCGGCAAGAGGAAACCGACCCGCGACCGCACCGAGCTGCCGTGGCGATCGCGCGGCCCTGCAGCCACAGCGCCCACTTCTCCTTGCAAGCACCTCCTACTTGTTTTCCACAACTTCTACAAGAGATGAGCTCTCTGTTCCCCTATATCTAATTCCCCCTCTTCTTTATTCTGAGCTCCTCTCAGACCAAGAAAATTAAGTGAGAACCAAACGCACAGTTCCTACTGCCCCTGAACTTCACAGGGATCCTAAACCTTAGTGCTCGTTGCGGTCCTCAGCTCTTTTTACCCCTCTGCTCTTCGCACTGACCTCAGCCCTGGTTTTTGCAGAGAAGGAAGCGAGGCCACGCAGGCACCGTTGGGGTTAGAGAGAGATTACTGCAGCTCCTGGCCTCTCGATGGCATGCCAGTACATGTTCCTGGGCCAGGCTCCTACAGGGCTAAACTGGTGGGTTTTCTGATTTGCACCAGGTCTAAATTCATTAAGACACATCGACAGCCAGAAATTTAAATTGTATCCCAGGCAAAAATAAAAAAAAGGGCTGGTTATGGATAAATAACCACTTATGGCAGGATTAGAAGTACAACACGTGGTCCAAGCTTGTATCTTCACGCTGAAGATTAATCAGAAGAAAAAATAAATTGAGACCATAACTGGTAATGTAAAGTACAGCCTGCAGTCAAGGTGGGGACGGGGGGCTGGAAATGCAAAGCTTATCAGCCTGGCTTAGAAAGCCATCGTGTATTTGCATAGCTGCATTCAGGGAGCCCGAGCCGCAGTGACACACAGACGGAGATGCTGTTTTTTCCTACGCGCCTCCGAGGACAGGATTTCCCTTTTCCTCCCCAACCTCAAACATCCCCATCCAAGGAAAAGCTGAAAACGCGATGAGGATCAGCAGCTGGGACCGAGGGTAAGGCAGGGAGGAGAGCTGGCTCCCACGTGCCCAGATCAGCAGAGATCCGGGCTCCAGAGCTGCTCCTCTCCTTGCTCTTCTCTGCTCTGGGATGTGATGGAGGCAGCTCAGGGAGTGCTTGGAGCAGATGCTCGTGCCCCCGTCCCCTCCTCTGCAGGAGAAACCCTCCTGTGCTTCCTCCGCTGCCATCCCCAGCTCTTCTTCAGACGCTGAGCAAGGCTCCAGCTGCAGCCCACCTTGCAGAGGAAGGCCTCGGTGCCTCTCAAGGGGAAGCAAGACTCACAGCAGCTCCCTGGAGTTCGTGGGTAAGTGAATTCCTACCGTGCTCTGCAGTGCTACAACCCAAGGATGCACTGAGCGCTGGGGAAGATGGGGACGCATCCAGCCAAAGAGTTCAGCTGCCTCTGGAGCTTTTACAGTTTGGTCTATAGGTGCAACCGGCTGTGTTTCACATCACCCCACTGCCTCCGACGCAGGCCTCAGCCAGGAGTAACAGGGAATTTCTGATGCAGACCCGACTGCTCAGTGCAAAGAATGGCTGGTGAGTGCAGGAGTCCAAGAAGCAGCTGACTCGTGATTCTTCACATTTGCCATCTGGCAAACCCTTAGGAAGCGGCAGGCTGCGACTGTGGCCGTCATTTAAGAGGAACTTTCATTTTCAGTTTCCTTCTCAATATAGTTTCTTGCAGCGCTTTCTTCTCTTGCACCACGGGACACCGCAGCCCTTTTGCGCACACACACATCTGGGACCAGCAGCCACGTCCCTGTCAGCACGCTGCCGGTCTGCAACCTGCTCCCCGGGGAGGACCCTCAACTCCCACTTCTGCAAACCAAGTGAACGCCCAGGATATCTTACTGCCAGTCTCTGCTGCCAGCCCAAGCGCCTTGGACCATCCTCTCCAGGATCAAGAGTGCCGCTGCCCTCATTCCTCCTGCTTCCCAGCCCAGTGCCCCTTTGATTTGCCCCATTCCCCCTTTTTTATGAGAATACCATGCTGGAAGAGAGCAGCGTGAAGGAAGATATGACACCCATATACTTAAAGACAGCCTGAGGCTGCAGAAAATGAAGGCTCTCCAGAAGCTGGGATAGGGCTCAAGGGAGGGTTTGGGGGAAGCTGGTTACTGGGAGCAGCCCCTAATTCTCAGCAGCTGCTAAAAGATTCAGTTGCACCCTGACTTTTTGCTCTTGTAGGAGGCAGCAAAGGGTTAAAAGCAACACCTCCAAGGTGGCACAGGAGTCTTATCTTTATTAATGAGCACATGCCATGCAAAGAATCAGCCTTCCTGGAACTTGCCAGTCTTCCCTAATAAAAAAAAAAAAAAAAGACATTTGCGTCACCTGTTTCTCAGTTCACCCTCATCTCCTTTCCTTCAAAGGTCTCTGACATACTTCCTGTGAGCCCTCATGACATGCTCACCACTTCTCCCAACTTTTCTCCCCAGGGAAGCAGCTGGGTGCAGGGAAGATGGTGGGACTGGCCCAGAGAGGGAGGCAGAATTGCAAGCTGCAGGAGGGGAGAGGATCTGCAGGAGCAGCCATAATCCCTATGGACAAGGCTGGCTATGGGGCTCTGAAGTCACCCTCCGACATGTTACAAAGATCCTGTTCCAGGAAATGAGCGGAGCATCCTCTGGGACGAGCATTTCACAGGTCTGGCCCTGGGCCCGTGCATGGGAGCCATTGCATCGTGCAGGGCAGCTAACCCCCTGCAGGACAGAGATCCCCCAGGACCCCTGTGCCCTGCAGCCATCCCTGCACCGAACGCACGGGATCAGCCCCGCTCCTCCCAGCCTGCCCGACAAGAGCAAACAGGTGAGTTTGCCCAGTTTGGCGTTTACCCACCCAGCACGGTACCAGGGTCCAGCTGGCCCACAAGCCCCAGTAGCCACAGGCATCGCAGCCAGGGTCCCCCCACAGCCCCGCGCTCCGCATCCCGGCGGTCCCTGGCTGCTGGGCAGGAAGCCATGCAGGCGAGCCTGCAAAGCCACACGTGCTGTGCCCGTGGCTGAGGTCACAGCCCAGGGCGGGGTGACATGGATGTCACCCCGGTCCTCAGTGCGGCACAACGCTTCCCACCCACAGCTCACACAACCCTGGCTACCCTGAACCCCTACACTGGGCACGGGGGGTGCCGGGTGCGGCTGCCACCGCCGCGACCTCGCAAGAGGAAGGAAAAAAAAAAACCCCACTTGGAGGAAATATTATTAAAAGAGGCAATATCTCCTCTTTGGGGCACTGATAGCTCGGAGCGAGACCTTTCAGCCCGGACCCAGCTATCGCACACCCAGGAGCGCTGCTGGCTGAGGTACACTTGCGTACTTTAACCCTGTTCACCGGGCGGTGCAGGATGAGGCCCTGCGGCTCTGCCCACCCCTCCCGCCTTGCCGGGGTCCCCCGGAGCCCACCGGCACCCGGGGGCTCCCGGTCCATCCCTCCCCCGGCTCCCGGCAGCCGCGGCACCGCCCGGGCGGGCCCGGTGAATAGCGATAACCCAGCGCGGGGGA
>VYZM01018750.1:428068-439072 GCA_013398915.1 Dromas ardeola | reverse complement strand
TTTTTTTTTTCCCCCTTTTCTCCCTTTGCAGCCTCATGCCCCGGGAAGCTCGATGGAGCTGGAAAGCGAAGAGGAGCCGCTTTTGAATGCGGCTGCGAATAGACCTGCAACACTGGCTCTGCCCCTCCGGGCTCCAAACCCCTCTGCGGCGCTGGCGGCGGCGAGGTGAGCTCCGGGGCTGTCCCCTGCCAGGGCTGGGGGCGGAACCCCCCCCGCTGGCAGCCCCCAGCCCTTCGGCAGGGCTGCGGCAACCTGCCGGGGACAGACGTTTCCTCGGAGCACCAGGTGGCACTCTCCGACTTCCAACCGAGCTGAGCCGAGCCGGGCTAACCCAGCTCTGGGGGACAGGGACACCCTTGGGTCTCTGCGGGGCCACCCGGGTCCAGGCTGCGGGGAGCGGGGGACAGCGGGGACAGGAGGATGAGGCGCATCCAGGGACCATCTCTGCAGGGGCCAAAGAGGTTTTCCATCAACATACAGAGACCTGACGCTGTTCAGCCTGTAGAGGAGAAGGCTGAGGGGGGGGTCTCATTGGTGTTGATCAATACCTAGAGGATGGGGGCAGGCTCTTTTCAGTGGTGCCCAGGGACAGGACAAGGGGTAACGGGCACAAACTGGAACATGGGAAATTCCATCTGAACATAAGGAAAAACTTCTTTATTTTGAGGGTGGCAGAGCCCTGGCACAGGCTGCCCAGAGAGATTGTGGAGTCCCTTTCTCTGGAGACGTTCAAACCCCACCTGGACACGATCCTGTCCAACCTGCTCTGGGTGGCCAAGCTTTGGCAGGGGGTTGGACTAGCTGATCTCCAGCGGTCCCTTCCAACCCCGACCATTCTGTGATTCTGCGATCTGGGTCTGGTGACCCCACGCAGGGGTGGGCAGATTCGCCTCCTGCAAACCCTTGGCAAAACCAGGACTCCGACCCCTGTCCCGGGGCTGCTGGAGTGCAGATGCCCGTGGGTTGCACAGTCCAACCATGAGCCCATGGTTCACTCTGGCTCACCCCGGCATTGCTTAACTGTCCAGAGGATGTGACTAAGGGCAAGTTGCTCTCTGCTCCATGGGCTGCTCTGGAGCTGGGCCACCCTGCTGGTCCCCAGCAGGAGGGAGCTGGGCCAGCTCGCCTGGCTCTGCAGCACCCAGCTCAGCCGGGTGTGATGGCTCTCCAGGGATGCTGCGGTACGGAGAGCAATTGCAACTGTGGAAAAGAACAGCCAAACCCCCTGTTGCTCATCAGGTTTTATCCACAGAGTTTCCTCCTGCTTCCCTCTGGGGTTGCTGGGGGAGGCAAGGAGCCTTTCCCAGTGGGGCAGGGTGGGAGGATGAGGATGGTGGCAGTGCCAAGCGCCCAGGGACCGAGGTCGGAGCTGCGATGCCCCAGCTCCCTGCAGAGCACGGCCGCCGGGCCAAGACCACGGGTGTCTCCAGGCTGAGTTTATCACGGCTGTGCTGTCTCTGGGCTCTGGATGAAGAGAGAATATGAGGCTTCAGGCAAAGCGCTTCTCGCATGCCGCAGATTTATCAAATTGATTAAAAAAAACCCCAACAGATCCAGGCCTTGTTCCTATAATAGCTATTGGAGCATGTTGGATGTTAATCAAACCGTCTGTTTGCTGTGTCCAGAGAAGCCAGCATAAGCCAGCTTGTGTTTTTCAGGCATTGGAAGAGCTGTCAAGCTGTAATCTGTTTAGGACAAAATAACTTATAAATACACCTTCTGATAATCTGCTGTACAAACATGGGAAGAGAGGGGGGGTTCTTGTGACTGCGTGTCTCTCTCGGAGGGCTGATAAATCTCTGTGGGGGCTGAGTGTCATCCCTCCCAGCAAGAGGGGAGAGAAGGGACTCCCAGACCTTCCTCCTTTTCACCTTTGTCCCCAGCGCAGAATTGTTCTGTCCAGACCATTCCCTCCAACTTTACCCATTAGATTTGAAATATTCCAAAATAACAGAGCTCCCATCTCTTCCCTCTGGGAGGCACACCATGGTCTCCCGGGGATTTTTCCTCATCACCTAAGAAAGCTTACCCATCACTTGAGTCCTGGGTGTGAGTCCTGAAGCAGGGGGCTCCTGCGAGCACCCTGAGAAGACTCTCAGGTCCTCGACACGTCAGCACCGAGAGTGCTCAAGCGTGGCAGCAGAGCTCTCTGAGGGCAAGAAGCTTGGGACAACCTGCTTAAAAGGTCTTGCAGGTCTGTGATGAAGTGGCCAAGCAGGCAGCGGCTGGGGTCAGCTCCTGGCTGCGAGGACACGTTCAGAGTGTTATTCCAATTTGCTGCAGTACTTCGGGGTCTCTGTCTCTGACATATTTCTTTCTCTAACCGAGGTTTTCAGAAGACAGAGCAGGAGGAACCCTTGGCTGCTCTGGGAGAAGCTGGGTGCAGCTGGGAGCAGGTGGAGGAGGAGCCCCTGGAAAAGTCTGAGGTCAGTCTGGAAGAGAAAAATGCCATCGGTGCACTGGCATGGGACACCTCTCCTGGCACCACGTGCCACCATGGTGCTCTGTGGCCACAGCTGTATTTCTGCCTCCTTCACTAAGCCGTTGTGGGACCACAAGCAGGGCACTTGTACCAGTATGCTTAAAATTGCATAGTGTCAGGTCTATAAATTCATTTTAGAAGAGCTAGTGGTTTCTACGGAAAAAAAAAAGGCACCTTTCAGTGAGGTTATTTATTAAATGAGTCTAGTTTTAAGTCTCCCCTTTGAGAAGACTGGCTCTGCACCCCCTGCCTCAGTTTCCCCTTTCATACTAGGGGTTGCATCCCAGCTCCTCCCCTCCAAAGCACCTCGTGGATGAGTGCCATATTTCTAAATGCCTCTGAAATCTGGGCTGCCATGGGCTCCAGGCAATACTGGACAACTGGTTACGGAAAGCCTCTGTCCCGGCGCGGAGGGAAGGTGGGGAGTTTTCACGTCTGGCTCTGCGAAGGCAGATCCACGCGCTGGTTCTCACTCCTCACCGGTGCGAGCTGAGGACAGCCAGCACGCTCCTCCCGAAGGCAGGGACAGCCCGGGAGAGAGGAAAACGCGACTTCCTTCGCTCCATGCACAGGAAGAGCACGTCTGGGAGGTGGGGAGGGGGTGCTGGGGGGCGCTGCCTGGCCTCGCTGCCACCAGCTATGTGGGGGTCACCTCAGAGCACCCCATCTCCTCCCTCCTGCAGAGACCAGATGTGTTGTCTTGGCTTCAGTAGCTGCAACAGGGGGATGGGAAACTCCCAAATAGCGTTGGAAAACGGAGCGTGGAGGCGGTTTCTTTGTCTCACGCCATGCGGGCCAGGAGTTTTACCAGGTTGTTAGCTTGGTTATTTTTTTTTTTTTTTAATTCCGCGCTCGGCTCTCTCTGCAGCCACCTCCCTCTGCAGTGTGTGGGCAGGCGCAGACTTTGAGCGTTTAGGAAAGCACCCAGGGTTTAACAGGGATGCTTCTGCATCTGAACCCATCTGCCACGGTCTGATCCCGAGAGCCGGCACAGTGGCTCCTTTCAGCCTCTGAGGGGGTGTCTGCAAACAGACACCGATTCATAAGCACGGTCTGCACAGGCGGATAAAGGCAGAGGCATTCCTGGCGTGGCTCCCGGGGCCGCACTCGGTGGGGAATTGCTGGTGTCCAGCTTCTCTGAGGCAGTAAATGGGGCTGGAGGCTGGAGGGGTGCAAGCAGCCGGGTGCCAGTGGGGTGTTGGAGCCACCTTGCTTCATGCTGATGGTTGCAACATGCCAGCGTGGGTCCAGCTCTCGTGGTGAGAGATGCTGAAGGTGCCCAGAGCACCATGCTGCCCAGTGGCTGCAGGTGATGGGAGGAAAGAGCCCGTTTTGTTGCCGGGGGCAGCACCGGGAGCCCCATCGGGTGGTGGGAGCAGATGGCAGGGCTGGTGGGAGGCACTGCCGCTCTGCATCGGCCACTTCGGTCCCTGAGATCCATCCTTTTCCCTCCCTAGATCCAGCTCCAGGGAAAGGTCGGGAGCAGCCCCCGATGGACCACCCTGCATCGGCAGCCCTCCCAGAGGAGAGAGTCACCCTTCTTCTCTGGCCTCCACCCCGGTACATGCCAGGCTTAGCCCTGTCCTAAGGAGGTCCTCGGTTCCAGCTTTTTCCTCTTCTTTCCCCCATGTTTCCCTTTAATGAACATACCCCATTTCCCTTTTTGCTTTCTTCTTTCCTATTCCTTGGGAAGAACCCATGAGTCTCACTCCCCTGGCTGGCACAGCCTGGCTTTGGTTTGAATTTTTTTTTTTTTTTGGATTAAGCATTTAGTGTGAATAAATTGTTCGCACTTCTCCCTCTGATTATTCACTTTCCCTTATTACACAGTTCTGTCTTGAATTACTTTTTCTCCTTTCCCAACCCTTCCACCCTCCCGCTTTTTCATGTTCTCCACATTAGTTATTCTCTGTGGCTTTTAAGGTTTTTATTTATTAATTTTGGGGTAAGAAGAGATAGGTCTCTGCCTCTGTTCCCCACCCGCTGCAAGAGGGGAGAGATTGGTTTGGCCAGCGGTGGTCTCCATCCCCTGGGGCTGAAAGGCAAAGCCAACCTCTTACAAAGGTATCAGAGAGGGGTCGGGGGGTCCTGTGCCCGTGGGGTGGAGAAGTGCCCCCTGTCCCTTCATTTTCCCTTGGGCGCGTGGGAGGAGATGCCCCATCCCCGCATCCTCGCCTCGTCCCATCCCCTGCCTCTGCCCTGAAGCTCTGGGCAGCGCCGGGCGCTTGAACCACTGACCTCCGCAGCAGTTCCCAGCCCCAGCGGCTCATTCACGGCTGCGCTGGAGGAGCTGCTGGCAGCCCGGCTCCTGCTAATCTGGGAATTGTATGCCAGGAAGCACACACCCAGCCGACCTGCCCGAGACAAAGCCTGTAGTGTACGCACCAGCTCTCCCCAGGCGTTCCTCTGCGCCGCTCAGGGCTATTTCTGAGCGGTCCCCAGCGCGTCAGGCCTCACTGGTTCCCTCCCCGGACTTGCCCCAGGGTCAGGCACCTGCTTTGGCTGCAGTGCCAGAGCTAGATCATCCCGTGATAGAACGGGGTTCCCGACCTGGCACGGCATGAGATGCTCTCACGGCCATCTCGTGCTCCTGCTGCGCTCTGGGGCACATCACGAAATGGGGCTGTAGCACCTAAACTCTACTGGCTAATCCTGAAACCATGCCTGTGAAAGAGATGAACTCCCTGATCACCTCTGGGGTGTTTACTCTGGATCCTAACAATGACAAATTAACCACAGCCACCATTACTTTCTTGCGAGATTGGTTTAGTAGATCTGTCCTGGCAATAGACCCTTTCCATGTTGCCTTCCTGGGTACCAAAACTCTCTGTCCTTGACACATCCTTAGAAGCCTTGAGCTCCAAATAGACTTGACTTCTGTGTAAAACCTCTGAGATTTCCCGAAGAAAAGCGCTATATAAAATGTAGGTATTATTAGCAATCTCCCTCTGCCAGGTCATATGTCAAACACCAGCACAAGGAGGTGTTAGGAGGAAGGGTTTGCCTCGGCTGAGTCATTTTGTAGCAGCTTGTTTCAGGGTTATGTGCACCTCTTTGGGAAGCAGCTGGTGTCGCCTGCTAAATTAGGTCTGGCAGAGGCAGCGAGTCATTACCACGGCATCCGAGCATCCCTGGTCAGCGCGGTCCTTGTCCCCGTGCTGTTCCCACTGCGTAGGTGGGAAGCGGAGACACCTACGCTGAGCTGTCCTTGGCGATGCTCGGGGCAGGCTGGTGGAAATGAGCTGGGTGAGTTATTCTGCTCTGCCCTTCGAGGGCAGAGTCGGGCCTGTTGCCTTGACAAGAAGCTGCACGTTCACGTGATGCTCCCACATCCTGCTCGATGTATTTTAAGAAGGCTGTTTACAAACACTGATGCGGTGCTAGAGCAAGCCAGGCTGCTCACAAACCCTGCGAGACAGAAAAGCCTCCGCAAACCTCGTTGTCTTCCCATGTCCTGATAGAAGATGACGATCCAGCGCTGGAGTGCTCGAACTGCTGCGTCTGTCCCAGCCGTGGGGATGGATGGAGCGGTGGCACTCCCAGCGCTGGGAGGCTCAATCCACTTTCTTGCATCGCCCCGTGCTTCGCTTCAGCCTTGGCCTGAGATGCGTGGTCTTGTTCTGCTTGTTCTGCATCTTCAGTAGCAGCACGAAGCCCCGGTCGTGGGCTGCTTTGTGCAAGATGCTGTACCAACACGGACTAAACGGCCAGTTCCTGAAAATCGTTTTCAGTCTGAGATTTCCAGGTCTCACAAAGCTGTTGTAAAGTTGCATTACAAATGTGAGACACTCAGATATTACAATGATAGGAGCCAAGGTAATAGAATATTTTAAATGAAATATTCATCTGGATCCTCAGCCTGTGAAAGGGATAGAGTTCCGCTGGCTTCTGTGGACTCACACTAATTTATTTTTTATTACGACCCATTTGTATTATGATGGTGGCCGGGAGGTTCTAGGAGATCGCCTCCAGCCTAAGATCCCATTATTTCAGGTGCTCTAAAATCACAGAACAGCTCGACAACCTGTGCCCCAAATTTGAAACCGCTAAGGATGTAGCCTGATATTTTTTTAAAAAAAACAAACCGGTTTCTCTAACACCCACAGCACTTCCTCCGCGCAGGGCATCTGCAGAGGCACGGACCCTTCCCTGGCAATTCAGACAGGCCTCAAAAGTCCTCCCTCTTCTGCTGATGGTATCGTGCTGGCTGAGAAAGAGATTGTCATTTAATCAACAAAGGGCGCTTACAGCCCCAGACCAGACGGGAGAAATATTCGCCAAACAAAGACTCTATTTTCAAGGAAATCCTCCGACTTCTGTGTCGAATGAGAGAAATGATTCAAGCCCTGGAGGCCAGCGGCCGAGACAGCCGTGGGTAGGAAATTCTCATGTCATGGGCTGAGCAGTTCTCCTGCCTCGTCCGCAATGGGAGCAAGGGCTACTTCTACAAGCAGGTAGAATTCCTGCTTTACAGTCAGGAATGATTCGAATCCCTTTGTAGATGTAGGCTAGAGGTACCCCTATTTTCTGTTTGCACCCATCCATAGCCCTCCCGGAGGGATGCCTTGGGCTTGTGCAATGGGGCGAAGCATCAGAGACCTGGGAAAAGCCTGTCACGCTGCTGGCAGAGACCCAGAGATGCTCCAAGCCAGGGTGAGGAACGACAACGGATGGCCCGACCCCACCGGAGAAATCCAAGGCAGCATTTCCAGCAAGTGTGTCCTGCACGGGGCCGGGGCCAGGCGCTGCGTGCTGCTCACGCTCCCTCCCAGCAGCGTCGGGGCATTTTGCGCGTCAGAGCCTTGATTTCAATCAAAGGAAACGTTAGTCATTGGAGACTCGAGGCTTTGGTGTTAAAATTAAATGCTAGATGTTAAGCTGGTATCCATGATAAAGAAAACTCTGCTTTACCAGCACAAATGTGCTTTGTGTCCCAGTTTAAAGGTCCAACGAGGCGATGGCATCCTGCCTCCTTAGCTGCACCGAAGCAGTGTTGCTCCGGGGACAGCCCCGATGGGTTTTCGAGCCATCAGCTGCCCAGTGACAGCTGCCTTTCCCCAGCCGAGATGCTGATGCCTTCAGAAACCGTGGCCCAGCTGCTGCTCTGAATCAGGCAGGAAGGACCCGCGCCTGCTGCAGCATATAAAAGAGCATTCGGGTCTGCTGGTGGTATATAAAATGCAATATAATGTTACCTATAATTTTTAAAGCCAGCTCCGGTCCTGCAAATAAAATACCTCTGTGGTTCCTTTTTTCTTTAACAGCTATAAACTCTGCCTAACGATTCCTCTTCCCTCTCAGCTTGTGACTGTCTTGGTTTATGGCATCGTCACAACCTCCTGATTGATTTACATGTAAAGTCAGTAAACAGTCGCTCCCACCCTCTCCAGTCCCTTATCCCAGGGCTCCGTGGCTGCTGGGTGACTCAGCAGCGTGGAGCACAAGCATGACTAACTCTTCCCTCTACAACAAACAGGGATTTTGGGTCTTTGTTCAATGCATTCCTCTGTGCTGGTGGAAGCTGCCTTAACAAACCGCCCTGGCACAGCGGCGTGACTCATCCCGAGGAGGTGAGCGCCAATCTCTGGGACCAGAGGATGTCCGGGTCTTCCAGCACCACTTCTGCACGTATCCTGCCGTGGGAGCTGGGGCTGGACTCACACACGCGGCCGTGCCGGGCTGGAAGCAGCAGAACAGCCAACTTTGTCCTGCCCATGCCGAGCCCGGCGCTCCCTTCATCACACCCAGCAAGTGTTATTCTCAGAACTGGATGTGGCCGGTCCCTCGAAATCAGATCTCAGGCTGGTTATTATCAACCCTCCCGGTGCTGTTTGGGCTGTTTCCGCCCCAGCAGCTCTTGGACCCGCTGCAGGGGGGGTTTGTCAAAGCAGAGCTGATTGCTGCTGGGGTGTGAATCCAGGCTCTCCTCACCCTCCAGCACCATGAGATGGGTTTGGGAGCGAGGATGCCCCTCACCTGGGGCACCCATCACCTCGAGGGTGGAAATGTGCCCGATGGGGCACCGTTACCGCACACCCCATCTTTCCTTTCTCTCTTTGCTGAGCAAATTTTAAGTGGGAAGAAGTTGAGAGCCCAATTCTTTGGTGCAGCAACACCTAAATGTGGGTGGGGAGGTGAGCCCACCCCGGCTCTTTAATTGCAGTGATGGGTGGGGGGCCTTTAAAGGGGAGGGACCCACAGGGGGCACATATCCCCTGGGGCTGGGGGAGGATCTCCTTCTGGCAGCCTGGGCTGATGCAGCTCTGGGGATGATGCGGTGCCTGACCATGGCGAGTCCTGCACTGTGAGTCCTCTTTAGGGGGGGTGGGGGGTGTCTTTGGTGGGCAGCTGGTGCAACTGGGATTTGCTGTGTTGGGGCACATGCAAGAGGAATGTGAGCCTGGAGGGCTGCTCTCCTGCTTGTCTGAGAGCAGGGGGAGGGAGGGAGTACAGAGCCCCCCTGGGATGAGAGCAAAAATGTCTTTTGTAGCCTGGGCTGGTAAATTGTGTGCTGGCTACCTCCGGGGGTGTCCCTGTATGCCCAGCCCTGGCAGCTGGTCCTGTCCCGGGCTCCTGCTGAGGGTTTGCTGCTGCCTGGGCTGGGTTTAGCTCTGCCCGTACGCAGCCCCCAGGTCGGGGCACAGGCAGAGCCCCCACTCCCTGTGCTCGCCTCCCCCCACAGTGCCGTGGCCGGGATCCCCACGCCGAAGGGCTCTGAGCCCTGCGTGGGGCCTCACTGTATTGAGCACCTGTGTCCCCATGTCCCCCCTGCGGCGGGGGTGCTCTGACCCCACCAGCAGCATGGGGACACCCCCTTGCAGAGCCAGCCCTTGCGCTGCGAGCCCAGAAGCTCTCCCAGTGTCCTGCGCTGCAGCCGGTCCCCGATTCGAGGTGACAGCAGGCTGTGCCCGGGGCGCTCCTGGCTTGTGGCGCTGGGATGGGGGCACAGCACGGCGTGGGGTCCCCCCCGCTGGGCACACGGCTGCCTGCACCGCTGCATCCCCCAGCTCGCCCTGAGCATCCCCTTTGATCTGGGGGCTGTAACACGCGTGCAGCAGCCCAGCCGCGCTCGCAGCGCGTTTCCTTTCATTGTCACATTAATGGAGCCCATAAAACCGAGGGCAAGCGCGGGCTGCGGTGGCCGGGCTCCTGCCGGCAGGGCTGCCTGCACGCTCCCGCTCTCAGCACGCATGAGGGGAGCAGCGTCTGCTTGTCCCCCCCATCCCTTGGGGACGCGACCAGTGTGACGGAGGCGGTGGCCTGGCCCAGACAGGGAGGCAGCTGGTCCTGGCCCAGAGCCACACAGTAACCCAGCCTGTCATTCAGCAGGAAAGCATGTGGTTATCTCAGCGAAGACTGTAATTAGTCTGCTTGGCACTAACTTGTCTCAAAAAGCTGGGGAGGAGGGAAGAACCTCAGATCAGCCATTTTATATGAAACTTTACAGGGAGAAATGGAGGCCGGGACAGGACAGGTCTGTAGTGGGAAGGCAGCTCCTCTGCGCTCTGTCCCTTCTCCTCTCCGTGACATTCCCACATGTCCCTGTGCCCTTCAGACCCGACCCACCCCAAGAGCAGCTGGACTGGGTGCAGTGATGCGCCCTGCTTGAAACCAGCCAGGTGGAGCATCCCCATCTCCAGTTCGGAGGTGGCGGGATGGAGCCGGAGCCTGTCCTGCTACTGGCAGCATGTGGAGGTGGGCACCGTGCCCGTCCCGGGCTGTAGAGCATTTCCCGTCCTCTCTCCGATAAGATGTGTTGTTCATTCATCGCTGCGTGTTGACCGCAAGCCAGGCAAGAGGTCCTGCGTGGTCCACTTGGAGGCAGAGGAAATGCTGCTTGGCGCGGTAATCCATCTCCAGAAGAGCTGTTGAAAGCAGAGGTTGTGCCGCCGGCTCCTCTGTGCTGCAGCCTGGTTTGCGGTGGATCCCTCTGGATTTCTTCAGGGGCCGAGACACGCTGGTGGGATGCGATTCCAGCAGGGCCCAGGGTTGCTCTGGAGCTGCTGGCTGCTCTTGAAATTCTGCCCGTCGATGGGGTCCGTGCGATGCAGTCTAGTCTGGGTCCCTGCCCTGATGTGCCGGAGCAAGGAGGGCAGGGGGAAAGAACAGGAGGCTTTGCTGGGGATGTAAATCAGCGTGTGCCCTTGGAGAGGAGGCAGCAAAGGCGTTAGTGATGCTCTCACATGGGCATGACTGCAGTGGGCAACGAATCAGCTGATTTGGAGCAAAACGGTTGTGCAACTGGAGGAGTTTGCATGGTAGCTGCACGCAGGCGATGAGCGAGATGCCGGGCAGCGGACGGCCAGCCGAGATGGGGATGGTTGTGCAATGCAAACTCTGTTGTAATGCACCAGAAAGGATGGGGAATGGGGCTCTTCCCTTGCCCGTTCTGCCCCTGCCGCCAGCTGCCATCCTGGCTGGCAACCCCAGCCCCTGTTCCACCCCACAATTAACCTGTGTTTGCTTATTAGGGAAGCCACAGGCCTGTGCAAACGCTTCCATTTGCTTTTGATAAAGTGAAG
>VYZM01018750.1:361333-423145 GCA_013398915.1 Dromas ardeola | reverse complement strand
CCCTCCCCAGGCAGCTCCGGTTCTCCTCCCAGGCCAAAAATATTTGCATGCTTTTTCGAGCAGGACTTCCTGATCGCTCTCCATTGGCTGCAGGTAGAAAGCTGTGCCGAGACGGAGACACGGACAGACGGACAGATCTCATGCAAAACCTCTAATTGAGCTTCATCCCCCCCCTTCTCCTTCTCCTCCTCCTTCTCCTCCTCCTCCTCCCTGGCTCCCTTCCTGCACAGCACATGTAAAAGTTGTGCCTGGGGCTCTCGCTGCCGTCCCGCTCCCCGTTGCTGCTCGCAGGGATCCAGCCGGAGCCGGGTTGGGATCAAACCCTCCCCCCCCCGCCCGGAGAAGGGGGTCCCCCAAGCTCCGCTCGCCCCATGGTGGATTTCGACACGGGAAGGTGACTTGAGGAAGGAACGGAGCCGCGCCGGGTCGAGGGCAACCATGAATGAGATGTCAAGTTTCCTGCACATCGGGGACATCGTCTCCCTGTACGCCGAGGGCTCCGTCAATGGCTTCATCAGCACTTTGGGGTGAGTGAGACGCTCCCCTGGCTGCCCACCAGCCAGCCCGGTCTGGGGGCAGCCGGGATGGGGCCGGAGAGTGGTGTTGAGCCCAATCCCGGTGGGAAAAGGGGCTGGAAAGTCCGGGTGCTGCAGCAGGGACGGGCTGGGGAGGGGAGGCTGGGTGCCTCCGGTCGCTGCCGGGGGCAGGATGGGGCCCTGGAGGGACCCTGCAGCCCACCCTCTCCGTCAGCCGTGGCCAGAAACTGTTTCACCCCCATTAGGGGCTGGGGGAGACGAAATGGTCTTAAGCAGCCAGAGGGGTTGGTGGGATTAGGAAGGGGTTGTGTGTGTGGCAGAACTGGATGAGGGTGAGTAAGTGCTTCCAGCCCTGCCCGGCGTGGCTGGAGGCTGCCGTCCCCTGGAACAGGCAGTGATGGCTCTCGCTGTCCCTTCTCGGGGTCCCACACGTCCGGTGGTCAGCGGGAATCTCTGCAGGGCCACCAACATGTGGATGCCCACGGCCACCAAGTGTTGCTCAGGGCTGGGGGGAGCAGGGCACTGCCAGGTCCAGGCTGAGCTGACTCCTTACAGCCCCCTGGACGTGTCAGCATGGGCGAGGGGATCTCACAGTCCGACCTGGGGAGAGGAGCGGAGAGACTGGGGACCTGTCCCTTGTCCCCACTGTTTCCGTGCAAGCCAACGGTGCTAAAGCAGCACCCGGACAAAGCCAGGCCAAAGCCAAGTGTCCCTGCTCATGGCAGGGGGTTGGAACAAGACGATCTTTAAGGTCCCTTCCAACCCAAACCATTCTATGATTCTCAGACTTTCAGCGATGCCCTTCTGCATCCACTGGCTGCTTGTTCCTCCCAGCAATGCGTTTCCCCTGCGGCACCGGGAGGGCTCTGGTGGGGCTGCCAGATGCCCCCAAGCACGGGTGGGTTTTTTCCTTACCCCGAAGCAGAGACCCAAACCTTGCCCGCAGCCCCAGGCGGGTGGATGTGGGTCTGCGCCAGCACGCCTGCCCCATGCTGCTTGTAGGAGAGGCTGAGCTCAGCCAGGAATGCTGACTTGGATGGGATTCCTGGGGCAGGAACTGCCCGGCTCTATAATCTGTGATGAATGCACTTGCTCCCACATGCCTATGTATAACTGGAGACGTACATACCTTCGCCTACACATGTTCGCGCACCCACCGCTGGGCACGAGCAGCCTCTGGGTTAATGCCCACCGAAGCCTTCCTCTGGTCGGCTGTGGGATGCTGTTCAGAAATGTGCTGCTGGGTGCAAGTGGGTGCAAGACCCGGGCACAAAATCCCTGTCCCTGCAATTATAAGGTGTCGGGCAGCAGGTCCTGCACGGGCAGGATGCAGCCCGTCTGTGCCCATGGGTGGGGAGGATATGCCCATGGTCCTTTTTGGAGAGGTCTCCTGGTAGCTGACCTGCTCTCCCGGTGCCAGAGCTGTCCCGAGGCAGGGGCTGCAGCCTTGGCTGTGAAATCAGGTCCGGAGGAGGCTCTGCTGGGACCCAACACTGGTTATTAGCCCACGCAGGAGGTCCCAATGGCTCACCAGGAGCTGAATTAAGAGAGTTTTAGATTCTTTGGAGCTCCAATCCCTTTGCAGCTCTGGGCCCCAGGTCCCCCTTTTTGCAGGGTGCTTCTCTAGACTTACTTATAAACATCTGAAAAGCAGGGCTTGCTTGGAGACCCTCTTTTCCTGGGCCCCAGCATGGCTTTTACTGGGCAGTTCCCGCGTTCTGCTTTTTCCGGGTTGTTTCCCGCCCTCTGAAATTGTTTTCCCTTGTGCCCAGCGACCTGGGAGACCCAGCCACACCTTAAATCACTCCTGCGATAAGGGACTGGGTGACTCACCGAGAGTGCTTCTCCCTAGCCCTCCTGCCGCAGCTTGGGACCTTATTTAGCTCATTTGCAAGGCAAATAGCTCTGCCAGCCCCACGCTGGGTGCTGAGCACCCTGGCGGAAGCGCTCCCACCATCCTTCCTCGGGGAGGAACCGTTGAGATGGGATGACGTGGAGTGTCTCCAGGTCACAAGTGTCACCTTAAGGGATGTACCCCAATGTGCCGGTGCTGTGACATTCCCGTGCCAGCATCCCAGCAGGGCAGTGAGCTTCTCCTGAGAGTGCTGATGGCATCTCTGGGGTGTCCTGGGGGATGCAGGTGTGAATGTCAACTAAATACCACCCCGGTGTTGCTTACAGGCGGTGCTGTGGGACATGGGGCTCTGTCGGTCTGTGCTGGGGATGCAGTGCTGGTGGGAGGTGCAGCGGAGTTTGGAGCGGCTTACACCGAGCATCTCTGCAACTGCATTTCCAAAATGCCCAGAGAGGCTAAGGAAGGGGAAAAGGGTCTGAGGAGAGCAGAGGGGAAGAAGTGGGGTGTGCGCTGGGGATGCTTGCTCCTGCCTGGCTCTGCTGCAGCTCCTGCTTTGCCTTAAACCCATTAATCCCAGTGCTTTGTCACGGGTGGTGTCCGGCCAAGAAGCAGCGGGTCTGGCAGCCCGGCCGCCCCGGCAACAGGGTGAAGCCCTGCCCTGGGCTGCGGGGAAATGGGAAGAGAAGGGTCTTGGCCAGGACTGGGCTGGTTGCTCCTGCCATCCTTGCCTTCCGAGGGATGGGTGCCATCATTTGCAGGAGCTTGCCAGGCTCTTAGCAGCTCTGCCAGGAAAGCAGCAACTTTCCCCGGAGCCCCGGGTGCATGGGAGTACCTGGGGCTACCTGGGGGCTGGACCAGCCACTTGCACAGCACCGGGCTTCCCTCTTCATACTGGTGTCCCAAGGTCAGGGGGATGCCTTAAAAAGCAGCAAGGAAGCAGAGTCAGGCCCCTTATTGACACTAAGTCTCAATTTATTTTATTATATTTTACTTTTTGAAGTGCTTTCCTCCTTTTGTACAGGGAACTTGCTGAGGATGATGGAAGGGGGTGGTGGCAGAGGTGGAGGGAGCCCTGCAGTCCCCGGCTGAGCTTCCTCTGCTCCCAGTCCCCCCAAAATCGCACCAGTGAAGGCCCCCCGGCACAAAGCCTTCCCCGCCCCGCACACCCTCTCTGCAGTGGGCGTTTGCTCTTAAGGAGGAAAAACATCCCGCCGAAGGGTGGGGAGTAATCCTGTGCGCTCAAGCGCTGGGCTAGGTGGGGGAACACCGAGCCAAAATACCCAAACTACCAAAAAACGCTGAAGGCAGCCCAAAAGGAGGAGGTTACTTAAGAAGTCCCGTGGGAAGGCAGGGAGAGAGCTACCCGCAGGAGCGACACAGTCCCTTCGGGGAGATGGGGGCACGGGATGGGCGTATCGGGGATGCCAGAAGTGGTTTTGGGGACATGGGAAGGTGCCAGGGAGGAGTTTGTGAGATGCAGGGACACGAGGGTGGTTTGTTCTCCCGTCTTGGCTTGATTTGAGGCTACTCCTGTCTGGGAGATGGGGAACGGCTCTGCGGGGCTGCCCGACTGCGCTGCTGCCAATTAAAGGTGTCGAGGAGATGGCAGCTTGAGGCAGTTTGGGACAAAAGCAGCCGCGTGGGTCAGGGATGTGGGGCTGGCACTGAGCAGCGGCTTTGCCAGGGCATGGCACCCCGCTGTGGGGAGCTGCTTTGGGACTATCGCTGGTATCTCCTGGGAGATCTGTGCTTGGGGAGAGGGAATTTTGGGACTGGGGCTGGGACAGGGGGGAACAGCCACTGTTGTGGGGTGCCCTGTTGGGATCATTCAGGCAAAGCAAACCAGTGGCCAAGCAGGGAAAGGAGCTCGGAAACCTTGATTTGGTTCCTGCTGGTGATGGATGGGGTGATGCTGTGAGCCCTGGACACTGCTGTCATAAGTGTCCCCATTGTATCTGGTGTCCCTGATAAGCCAGCACCAAATGGCCAGAACCAGAAGGGAGTAGAAATGCAGTGCAGGCGCCTGCACTTGCCGGGGGAGGTGTTCTGCCCCATCCCTGCCATCCCCGGGGGGCTGCCAGGACCCGCCGGGGGCTCGGGGACGGGCACTGTGGGCTTGCAGAGGGGAAGGGCCGGCAGCAAACCTGCCCGAATGGCAGCTGGCTGTTTCAGGTGAAATAACACCTTTCATAGCTGTAATTGTGATTGCAGGTGGATTTGCAGGGTGGAGCAGCTCAGGGAAACGCAGCTGGTTAAAGGGTAACTCCAGCTCCGCCGGGTCAGGACGAACTCGTCTCTGCGGGGAGGAGAAGCACGCAAGGCCAAGAGCGGCTTCCTCCTCCCGGCACTGGGACAGCGGGAGGAAAAGCTGCATTTTTCTGTCTTCCCTGCATTCACTCACTTTTATTTTTGATCCTCCCTGTGGGCTCAGTGCCCATCTTGCACCCTGAGCCAGAGGGGCTGATCCAGCCCTGTGCCCAACAGCGAGCTCTCCACCTCCTTCTCTTCTTCCTCCTCCTCCTCATCCTCTTCCCCCTCATCCTCACCTCCAGGGGTTTGTGGGCTTTGTGGATGGGTGCTCCTGCCTGGGTTGGGGCTCTTCGTCTCCCAGAGCGCTCCTTCCCCGTGCTCCCCTGGACCACGGCGTTCCGGAGTTCCCCTCGCCATGGGGCGCACCGCAGGCAGGGAAGACTCTCTCCTCCTCCCCAGCCCAGGTTCTGGGAGGAGGCATCTGCAGGAGCGATGCCTCCACGTCAGCCCCAGCTGCCGCCGTCCCCGGGGAGGCTCGGGGTGTCCGACCGCTGCGGATCGCAGCGCTGGACAAGCTGCTTTTCCCCTGACCTCCGGCGAAGGCTCTGCCTCGCGCGAGGCCAAGCGCGCTGGCCCCGGGCCAGGGAATCACTTTGTGCTTGATTTTTATTCACTTATTTATTTATTTGTAAAGCATGCGGAAAGCCCCACTGGGAACCACTGCAGTGACTTGCACGGCTTAAAACTAACCAGATGCTCGCTCGTGCTTTGGTGGGCTACGGGGAGCCAGGATCATCCGTGAGCAGGATCCGGCCCCTCGTGCTCCCCCGGGGTGGGGATTGGAAAAGGCAAAGGCTGAAGTTTACATCAGTGCATCCAGCCTGATGGTTCGCCAGGGGTCTTCCTCCAGGTGCTCAGATGCCAACAGCCCCCATTTCTCATTAACACCTGGGAAATGAAAAGCTGCCCTCCGAGCGCCCGTGCGTCCCTGCCGCTCTAATACCGGAGGGAGCTCGGCTTCGCCCCATCCTGCTCCCCCGGGGCAAAGAGCAGCAGATGGAAATCGGCAGTGAAGAAACACGGTGCTTGGTGTCAGCCCCGCTCCCAGAGCCTTTGCTCAGCGACCCCGTGGGGCTTTGCTTACCCCAGAGATGGGGGTTGGTCCCTTCTCCCAAAAAAACAGGCGACAGGACAAAAGGAAACGGCCTCAAGTTGCACCAGGGGAGGTTCAGGACGGATATTCAGAAAAATTTTTGCACTGAAAGGGTTATTAAGCATTGGAACAGGCTGCCCAGGGGAGTGGCTGAGGCACCATCCCTGGAGGGATTTAAAAGCCGGGCAGACGTAGTGCTTGGAGATCTGGTTTAGGGATGGTTTTTGTCAGAGTTGGGTTGATGGTTGGACTCGATGGTGTGAAAGGTCCCTTCCAACCCAGGCGATTCTACGATTCCATGATTCTATCCCGCCGTGCTAATGCAGGTTATTACTGGAAGCGCATCCTGGCCCCAGCAGTCACCCAGGTGACTCATGTCCACCCTGTCAGAATCCTTTTATTTTCAGCAGTTTTTTAACTGAAGAATGTTAGTCTGGAGTATCAGTTTAATAATAATAACACTTTGCATTCCTGCAGAGTGTGTAATCCTGGGATTAAGGATGCTGAAACTGCCTTGAGATCATTAACTAATTAAGACTTCCAGCCTGGCAGGTCACTGTCTCTAATCCTGCCTGGCGGAGCGGTAACGCCGGGCACGGGGAAGCGGCAGGCGAATGCTGTGGGCAGAGCTGGTGTGGGTGGGAGGCTGCCACGACGGTTACTTCGGCACCGAAAATGGGCCACGCAGGTCAGGTGCTTCCTCGGAGAGCCCTAGCCACGGTGACAGAGGATTTCTGTTTTTTTAAAGTGCACAGATGAATTGAACCCCCTGCTTTTGTAGGCGCTGGTGGGAGCTGGGCACGTGCCGAGGGTTGGTGCTTTGCTCCGTGGGTCGGTCAGGGCTCGGTCTCCAGTGGTCTTCGCTCCCAGGCACATCGAAAGTGTTTGTTCCTCCCCGTCCCCCGTCAAAATAATAGTAATAGAAACTAAAACCGCCTACAAGTGGCATCGGGGCTGGGCTGAGGCTTTGCATATCTCCTGCGAGGTGAGACGATGGTGCAGCTCCTCTCCACAGCTGCTTCTGCTCCGCTCTGGTTTTTCCCCCTTTTTACCTCTTTCCCTGCCCTCACGAGGCTCCGCGTCCTGCGGGAGTTTGAGAACGTGCCCAACTCCTTCCCTGCTGTCAGGGCCCACGGAAAAGGCATCCAGCCCATGGAATTTGGGCAGCCCCTGGTCAGGAGCCCAAAACCCCCCCGCACTGCTGACCACGAGTGTTTGCAAAGCCAAGGCCGCCCTGTCCGGCAAACAGCTCACAGGCGCTTTCTGAAACCTCATGGGTTTGTTTTTTTTTTTTTTTACAATCTTCTAGGTCTTTGCTAATTGTTTTTAAGCTTCTGCTGCCACAAAAAGCGGTAGAGAAATTGCTTTTCTCTCTCTTTATTTGAAATCTAAGGTTAATCTCCCCCACCCTTGGGGAGCTTTAAAGCTGGTGGTGGGGGCAGTGGCAGCACTGGGTGTCTGGAGCCCCGGAGCCAAGGACGCAGCAGCGCTGGGGTTCCCGGGGTCCCAATCCATCAGTGCCGAGGCCAAATTCCTCTCTGCCGAGCTATTGAAAGGAATTTTCCCCTCCTCCGGAGAGCGGCTGGGCTGGGGAAAGGAGGCTGGATCTGCTAACGGGATATCTTGTGGCTTTTGCCAGCTCTTTGCAGCGTGTCCATCTCGCGCAGTGTTTTGGCTGTTTGGTTTGTTGGGGGGGGTTGGGTCGAGAATCCCTTGGGGAGCGGAGGGGGCGTCACGGGCTCCGCTGTGCCCTTCGCCACCATGTCGCTTATTTGTGCCTGGTTTCTCCAGGCTGCGTCTTCCCTCCTGTCCCAGGGACAGAGCTGTCCCCGCGATGGATGCTCCCTCCCAGGGTGGCGTCGTGGGTGCATTCCTGTATCCACTCGCTGCCTGAATCCAGCCTCCGCAGGTGAGGACACGCTCCCCACTTCCTCGCCTGGGGCAGGAGCGTAGTTTCTCTCGCTGCATCGCTTCCCAAGGGCTGGGAGAAAGCGGGTGAGCGGGTACAGCCTGTCTCGCTGGAGCACCGAGTTCCCTTGAAAGCCTTGCGGGGCCTGTGCAGACGAGCTCCGGGTGGCCCCGGCGCCACCAGCCCCTGGGGCGATGCTGGTCCCCCCCACCCTTTTGGGGCTGAGCGGAACCTCGCGCCTGGTTATGCTTCGCTGGTCTCGGTACCTTTGAAAAGCAGCATCCCATCTGACCTGAAGTCGGTCCTCGGCGCCCAGGGCCAAACCCGCAGGATTTTTGCTCAACGCTGGGAAAACGAAGAGGTGGGCAGGGAGGAGACACACAGCCCTTCGCATCTGATGGGCAGAGTCACCACCTCTGATCAGATAATAATTAATAACTGGGTTTGAGGGGGGCCCTGCCACCTCCATCTGCAGCAGCTACACCCTCCGTGTCCCGGTGGGGTGAGCTCCCAACCGGAGAAGGAGAACCATTGCATAAAAGTTGAACTCATCACCTTTTTGCCAGATTAACAGTGAAGTAACGTGGCAGCCAGTGCATCATGCCGGTGGGGTGGATTCGGCTCAACCGGGAGCTGGGAGAGGCAGGATTCGCTCCTGCAGGACGCAGGCATCGGAGCCTCCCACATGGGTCACTGAGCAAAGGCTCCGGGAGCGCGGCCGACACCAAGCACCGTGTTTCTTCACTGCCGATTTTTATCCGCCCCAAGGGACAGGGATGAAAAACGCACGTGAAAGAAATGGCGGGTGGTGGCGAACCAGGGGCGACCTGTTCAGAGCAAGTACCCAAGAGCGGCTGGTTGCCCCAAGAGCCGAGCCTTGTCGTGCTAAATATTTATAGAGTGCAAACGAGTGGGAAACAGGAGATGCAGCTTTTGATGTTGTTGCTTTGGGCCAGGTGACTTTGGCGCAGCGCTGTGGTTTGTGGTGAAGCCGCTCCGCTCGCTCGGGCCCCGCTGTCATCGCCTTGTTGCTGACACCCTGCTCCTGCTTTTGTCCCTGCACAGGCTGGTGGATGATCGGTGCGTGGTGGAGCCGGCCGCCGGTGACCTGGACAACCCGCCCAAGAAGTTTCGAGGTGAGACTGGGGTGGCTTCATCACTGCCGTGAGCAGCCTTGGGGACGATGCTGGCCCCGAGCATCCATGCCAGGGATGGGGACCAGGGTCCCAGGCACCCCCACTCACCCAGGGCTGGGAGGTGCTGCTTGTCCTTTGCAGAGGAGCCTGGAGGAATCTCTGACGCCCTCTGTAGACTTGTTTCTGTGGCTTGGCCAAACCACCTACCCTCCTGTGTTTGCCTCTGGGGGCGTTTATAGAATCATAGAATGGTTTCGGTTGGAAGGGATCTTACAGATCATCTTGTTCCAACCCCCCTGCCCTGGGCAGGGACATCAACCACTAGACCAGGTTGCTCCAAGCCCTGTCCAGCCTGGCCTTGAACCCCTCCAGGGATGGGGCAGCCACAGCTTCTCTGGGCAACCTGGGCCAGGTTTATGTGTTCATTGGAACCGCCTCCACAGTGGGATGGTCCTTGGGACCACTCACCCAGCCCTAAGGAGCAGGGCTGGCCAGGAACCACCCTTTGCAAAGGTGGGTCCGACCATCCCCAAATGCATCCCTAGGGATGCCAGCAGCTGGATGGCTACCCACCAGGAGCCAGGAACAAGAGGGGACAGACGCAGGGGCAGTTGCAACAGGCAAACTATTTCAAGGCGAGTCTGTTAGCACTCAGCACTAATTACATCTGCTGTGCTTGGCTGCACCTCAGAGAGAGCCAGGGGATTAAGTCACCCATTTATGAGGCAGGCAGGGCTTAGGGAGAGACGGTAAATCCCAACCTGTCCTCAGCCGTCACGTTTTAGGCTCTGTCGTCTCCTCCGGCGCTCGGGGCTGCACTCGTTATTTCCCATTTGGGCGAGGGGCAGCCCTGGGCAGGAGCGGGCAAATGTGGCCAGGTCCAGGCGGAAAAGGGGATGAGTCAGTGGAAGCCGGGGCGGCTCCTGGCCTGTGGAAACGCTCCGGAGAAGCCAGGACAGGCTGCTTGGGAAAGTAGATCGTGCCTCCTGCCTTCCCCGTTTGCGAGCCCTGGGGCTGGCCGGCGAGGTGGCCGCGACCGTGGGGCTCCCCCGGGAGCCGAGGGATGCGCTGAGCCCAGGGGAGCCATCTCTGGGCTCGAGGGTTCCAGTGGCCGGCGCACAGAGCATAGAGCTGGGACGTGGCCATAGAGCTGAGTGTACACTGAGAAAATGCCTCAAACCAGTGATTGCGTTGGTGGAGTCGGGGTTTGGTTTAGGACAGCCCTTCCTTTCATCCCAACTACTCCAATTTCAGGTCCCCTTTAAAACAAGTCATTTAAAATATTGGTTCCCCGCTCTTCTCTGTGCCTCCACCTCTTTCTCAGGGTGGCTTTAACATCCCACATCAGGGCGCTGTGCGGGCACCCTTCCCCACGGGGGTCCCACCCGAGCAGTGACCTGCCTCTCCATGGGAGCTGTTGCCACTAATTTGTACGTGGGGCTAATTAACACCTCTCTTATGAAGAAAGACTGAGGGAATTGGGTCTATTCAGTCTGGAAAAAAGATGACTGAGGGGGGATCTTATCAGTGCTTATAAATACTTCAAGGGGGGGTGTCAGGACGATGGGGCCAGGCTCTTTTCAGTGGTGCCCAGGGACAGGACAAGAGGTGATGGGCACAAACTCGAGCCTAGGAAGTTCCATCTTGACATGAGGAGGGACTTCTTTCCTGTGAGGGTGGCAGAGCCCTGGCACAGGCTGCCCAGAGAGTTGTGGAGTCTCCGTCTCTGGAGACATCCCAAACCCGCCTGGACGCGTTCCTGTGCCACCTGCTCTGGGTGACCCTGCTCTGGCAGGGGGTTGGACTGGGTGATCTCCAGAGGTCCCTTCCAACCCTGTGATTCTATGATTCTAATGAGCCACCCCACAGCTCCCCGGGGCCTCACAGCCCGCAGAGCCGTCCCAGCCATCCTCAGACTTTCACCTGGGGCTGGATGGGAAGAGCTGGGAGCAGCCGTGGGGTGGCCAGTGCAAGCCTCGTCCCAGCAGCCACGTCCCAGCAGCCACACCGTCTCCCTGCCTGGCCATGGGCGGGTGTTGAATCTCTTTTCCAGGCAAAGGTCTGGTCTAGACTCAGCCTTGCTCCATGCAAAACCCTATCAGGATATCCAGGCGCTTGTTTTAATGGCCGGAAAAGTAGCGGTCTGCCTTCTCGATAGCTATCACCGCGAGGGAGGTAAAAACAACGGGCTGCTGCTGTTTCCTTGCGGCAACAGCAAGAGGTTTAAGAGGATTTTCATGTGCTGTTGCCGTCCCCATATCCTGTGGCCGGACCCTGCCCTATCCTGCTCTGCGGTGAGGTGCACACGAGTCGCTCCGTGGCCTGGTTCGGCTTCCCGGTGGGAAAATAGGACCCTTCTCCCAGAGTCAGGACCAAATGGGTTTTTTAGAAATGCCAAAAGCCACCCAGGAGCCTCTCCCTGTGGTGTGGGACGCCCGTGTCGCACCGGGGCTCAGCCCTCCGAGAGACGCCTGGCACCTCTCCGTTATTTGCTTTTCTTTGCGGTTTCTTCCCCCCCGAAGGCTCTTCCCAGCATTCAGGCATGTCAAGATTAAAAAAAAAGCAAATAAAGTCCTTCAGTCCTGCACTGGGCAGGCGCTGGGATGGCAGTGAGACCCCCGGCCGTGCCGCTGCCCGAAATGCCCCACTCGGGGTCGCCGGGGGTTTTGCCCCCGTGGCCGTGCTGGGTCGCGGCGGCTCGGCCGAGCACCGCTGTGCTGGCTCGGTCCCGCCGGGCCCTGCTGACGTGGGAGCTTCCCTCGGCTTCCCTCTTTCTTCCGCCCACCAGCCATCTTGCAAAAACTCATCGGCGCTTAGGCCCGGGTGCCAAAATCTCTGGCTTCCAAAGAAGCTTTGCTGGAGACTTTCTGTGTGCAAACGACTCCGTGCCTCAGTTTCCCACCTTGCAAAACAAGGCTTAATACTGAGACGGGGATGTCAGGGCGTGCTTGGAGCCAGGGGTTTGATTTGCATCTATCTCTTAATAGCTATGTTGTTTGTTTTGTTTTCTGTTGTTTTTTTTTTAACTCCCCCTTCAATTTCTACTTTGTGCCAGATCCTTTTGCAACCTAATTAGCAATTTAATGAAAACGATTTAAGGTGCTACAGGTGGCCCCGGTGTTTCTGTAGCCCTGCTCGGAGGCAGTGGGAGAAGGCAGCCGGGCATTGCAGCAGCTACGCTCGCTCCCCGATTAAAAGCCCGGCGTCACCGGCCTCCTTGGCACGGGATGTGCCATTAGCAAATAGACCTGTAAAACGAAATGTGAAACTTGGCCTCTTCCCAGCAGCCCGAGCCGGTGAGAACTGTGCTCTGCGCTTGTTTGTTCGTCACTCCCAGGTAAATAAATACGTGCTTGCCAGCCGCTCGGGACCGCGGCCAGAGATGGAAGTGATTTTTTAATTTTTTTTTTCTTTTCTTTTTTTGTGCCTGAAGTTTCTAGGCTGCTATTTCAGGCGTAATTAGGGCGATCCGGGCTGCAGAGCCCTTCCTGCCCTCGCCCCACACAGCTTCCAGCCCTGACCGAGGGTTGGGGAGACGTAAGTTCCTCCTCGTCTCCAGACATCTGCTCTCCTGCTTCAGCTCCCAAAGCCTGGACCTGGGCGTCTGCACTTCCCACCCCCCATCCCGGCCACAGCAGCCTGGGGAAAAACAGGCGTTTTGGGGCAATCTGCAGAGCGCAGATGCGCTGCAAGTGTTCTTGGGGGAGCTGGGATGCAAGCCTGGACCCTTCAAATCCCCAAAATGTTTCTTTTAGGACTTGAAATGCAGCCGTTGACATACAGATTTTAGGAGCGGTTTGCTCATCGCTTCCAGCGCTGGTAATTGCGGCTCCCCGTGAGCAGTCACGGGAGAATGGCGGCCTGTTTGCAAAACCAGCGTATCCCGATGGCACAGCCGCCTGCGGTCCTGCTGGCCCGGGGTGGCCGATGGGCAGGGTGACAAGGGAGACGTGGAGATGTCCGCTCCTGTCCCGATCTCACGGTGGCCGTGTCCTGCTGGCTGCACTCCCTCCCGGCAGGATCCTCTCCTTGTTTGGTACAGCTGGGCTTCGTCAGTACTTTTCCTTCCCAAATTGCACGGCCATTTCCAATGGGAACACTTCTAATCCCGAGTCCAAGAAGTGGAGTCACTCCTGGACTCATTATTTGCCCTGATTTGAAACTAATCCACCGGTTAATACCAGGTGACCTGACCCTCCACCAGTCCCGGCCAGCTCTCCCAGCAGCGGATGGGGTTGTTGTGGGTTAGGAGGACCATCTCCCAGTGATGCTGCTGGGATGGGCGCAGTGTCCCGGAGGAGCACTCACTCCAGCCCCTCAGTGACGTTGGCCCCGCTGGCTGGTGGCCACGTGGCTGCTGCAGCCTCAGGCTTGCTTTTCTCTCCTCCCAGATTGCCTCTTCAAAGTGTGTCCCATGAACCGCTACTCTGCCCAGAAGCAGTACTGGAAGGCCAAGCAAACCAAGCAGGACAAGGAGAAGATCGCGGACGTGGTGCTGCTGCAGAAACTCCAGGTGAGTGGGGCTGCCTGGGACAGGGAGCGGGTGCGAGGGGCCGTTCTCCCCCGGGGTGGACGGTCCCCATGAGTTGGTTGGGTGATGATGCCCAAACGTCTCACCGTGCACATCCTGGTATGTTTTGCTTCCCAGAAAACAGCCTGCGTGCAGGCTGGCCTGGGTTTTGCTGTCCTCAGGGTGTCCCTTTGCACAGCGCTGTGGTCTCCTGTCCCATTGCCCTCCTCTCGCCACAGACCATTAGCCACAGCCACCTTTTCTAGAGGAACGCCTTCTGTAGCCCTCAGCTCTCAATTAGTCATGGCATACTGTGTCTAATAAGGGGGTTGAGGTAGGAGCTCCATAAGGTGCTTTGCGCTGGCACCTGCAGGACTGAAGGTTGGTCCCCAGGGATGGGTGCTGCACCCTGGGCTACCCTTCTTAGGAGATGCTCTTATCCGGCCTCTGATGCGAGAGACAATTGAAGCTTGGATCCTGCCACATTCTCCTGATGGAGCTGCCATGCCATGCCAGCACGTGTGCCCTCGGTGCCACGGGAGCCCTGGGCAGCGTGGCGTGGCCAGGCTTGGCCCATGCCGTGACTCTGCAGGGTGAATGCAGCAGCGACCAAGGAGCCACAGGGGACTTTGTCGCTCCCAGTGCAAGGGAGGTGTCCCAGGGAAGACCTGCAGAGACGGATCCAGGGGGCTGAGCAGGTGGGGAGAGGAAAGGAAGGCTGCAATGCTGCTTTTGGGGCGAGAGGTGATGTCCACTTGCCTTTCCACCCTCACCACCATGCCCAGCCTTTGCTGTCTGAGCCCTTCTGATGCTCCTGGTGCAGAGGAGCCCGTGGCAGAGCAGAGAGAGGGGCTCTGCCAGCCCCGCAACCCCCCCGCAGCACCCCGGGGTGCCTGGCGCGGAGGAGAGAGCCCGGACCTGCTCCAAAGGGCTGTGGAAGAGAAAGGCTCCTGTTGACTTCCATGAGGTTTGGAAAAGGCCCATGTTAAACATTGCATAATCGCCTCAGACAGCTGGCGAGGCCCCGAGGATGATTCACAAAACCGAGGCTCAGGAGGGATTCATTAAATCATCTCGTCAGGCTTCAAGCCCAGCCCCACAGGTCCCCCGTTCTGCCGTGGGGGAGCGGGGTCTGGTGCGATGTCAGGGCATCCCGGCTCGGTTCGGGGATGCTGGGGTAGGGTCGGTACCTCCTGCCGTGTCCAGCCCTACGCAGTTGCTGGTGTGTGGAAACATTATTTTCCTGCTCCGGTTAGACTGTAACTTGTAATGTCGACAGCTGTACTGGCCACGACTGGACAGAGAGGCTCATTTCTGAGCCTGATTGATTGCACCTTGGTTAAGATTTGTCTTAAAGAGATTCTGTCATTTCCTTGCTCCTTTCCGCTGCTCCCGGTGTTGCCTTTTGGCAAACGCTCCCGCGCGTCCGGAGCCGAGCGCTGGGAGGGAGCTCTCTGCAAAGCCCCTGGACAATCTGGCAGGACACCGGGCTCCAGGCTGCGATTTATCGGTGTCTCCCGCAGGCCGAAAACATCTTCCAACTCACGGAGATAATTTCCTGATGCAGAAGCAGCCCAGGTCTCGTGCGGAGAAGCCCTTTCCCAGCTTGTGCTCTCCCGCTGTTGTTTTTAGTGGGTTTCAGCCCAGAGAACACCAAGCCTTACTAATTGTAGGTGCAGCCATACGCAGCGCAGACGTGCTGTGGAGGCTTTCCTCCCGCTCCGCTGGTGTCTCCCCATCCTCCCTGCACCCTCCCGGGCCGCCCACCCCCGCGTGCGTGTCCCTGACACCCCGTCCCACCACAGCTTGGGGGCAGACCCCGTCCCATCCACGGGACAGGCTGGGAACATCAGCTCCCGCGGGCTTGGGTGCTCGGGGCAGACGGTTCCCACTCCTGGCCCCGCAGGGTTTTGGCAAGGGAGGGGCTCAGATCTGGACGTAGATTTAGGACACGCCACGGTGCCGGCTCTGTTGCGGGAGCCATGTTGCTCCATGGGGTGGCTGTTAAAGTCCCAGCTCCGCATCAGTGCGGGATTTCTTGGCAGCAGGTCTGTTTTCCTGATGGCAGCACCCACCACTACGGGACTCACGTCCCCGGATGGCACCCAGAGCTGCGTGGGAACAGAAAGTTAACTAAAGTGGTGGCAACATTCAAAAGAGCAAAGGGTTTGTACCACCACAACGTGTGCCAGGCGTGTTCAAAGCCCCGGCATCTGCTGCTTGGGCACTCATGGACCGGCTGCCCCATCCTCCCGGCGCGGAGCTGCGATTCCAGCTGTGTTTCCCAATTCCTCTGCCCTCAAGTGAAAAGGGGGTGAAAGCAGGGTGGGAAAGGGTAGACGCTCTCCCAGCTCCATCCCTCACCGCTGTTTCCCATCCCAGCTGTGGGGGAACATTGGGCTGGCACTGCCTGGGCTGGCGCCAGGGCCGTTGGCGCACCCTCGCCATTCCCAGACGGATCCACTGCGGGAGCAAGTTCCTGCCTTGCTCCACGTATGTCAACATCACTCCTCCGACCGCCGGAGCCACCGCGCGGAAAATGCCTGTGGTTTTGGAGAGAGGGGCTGCAAGCAGTGCTGAGCGATTCGCTCTTGAGGCATCTCGGCCGGCGGGGACCCATCCTGCCGCATCCGCAGCAGCAGGTCTGGACCTGCAGCTGCCTCCGGGCACGGCACCGCCGGCCTGGTGCCTTTTGCTCTTCAGTCTCCGTACTGTTGGGAGCCCCCAGTGCGCCCCTGAGATGGGTGCATCACCCCAGCCCCTGGCCCCTGCATCGAGTTCCCTTTTGCTGCTGCCCTGCAAGACCTGCTGGGGCTTTTGAGGAATTTCAGTGCCATTTTGTACCTGTCCAAATTTTTAACTCCTGGGCTTAAAGCTCAGGGCCACACTGGGGTCCCAGACTGAGCTGTCAGACTCTAAGGACCATAATGCAGGTCTGGCCCATGTTGTTGGGGGGACAGAAGGATGCTGATGCTGCATCCCAGCCTGTCCCATCCTCCCCATAGCTGAGGGTGCACAGGGCCCCTCTGGGGCTTGCTCCCAGGGAGTGAGGAGGCTGCTGCGACACCCAGCTCTTCTCCTTTTGGTGTTCAGCATGCGGCCCAGATGGAGCAGAAGCAGAACGAAACGGAGAACAAGAAAGTGCATGGGGACGTGGTGAAATACGGCAGCGTCATACAGGTACGGGTGCTCGCCCTCCCCTCCCGCGCTCGGCGATGGGTTCTGGGGGAGATGCACGGATCCAGCACGGGCGAGTCGGGCTGGCAAGGGGCTTGTGGGGTCACTCCTGGGTATGGCCAGCCCTGGGGACCTCGAGGGGCTGCACCACCGCAGCTCACCCCAGCGTTCGCCTTTCCAGCTCCTCCACATGAAGAGCAACAAGTACCTGACGGTGAACAAGCGGCTGCCGGCCCTGCTCGAGAAAAACGCCATGCGGGTGACGCTGGATGCCACCGGCAATGAAGGATCCTGGCTCTTCATCCAGCCCTTCTGGAAGCTGAGGAGCAATGGAGATAACGTGAGCGTGGGGCCAAAAAGTCCCCAGATGAAGATGTGCAGAAAGCACCCTGTGTGCCGCCTGCCGGGGCTCACCTCCCGGCCTCATCCTCCCTCTCCCCTTTCCCTTTTTGCTCCCCAGGTAGTCGTGGGAGACAAAGTCATCCTGAACCCTGTCAATGCCGGGCAGCCGCTGCACGCCAGCAACTACGAGCTTGCTGACAACGCCGGCTGCAAGGAGGTACGGGGAGGCTGGCCTGCCTGCGCGGGGTCTGGCTTTTGGGGATTGCCTGGTTGGCTTTTTTCCCGTTTGCTTCCTTTTTTTCCCTTGTCCCAGGGGTCGTGACTGCGCTCTCTTGCACCTTAGGTGAACTCGGTCAATTGTAACACCAGCTGGAAAATCAACCTTTTCATGCAGTTCCGCGACCACATGGAGGAAGTGCTGAAAGGGGTAAGGAAGGAGGTTCGGCCGCCGCCGGCTGCCCGGGACACGGTGGGCTCTGGGGACCCAGCCCCGGTCCCCTGCAGGGGCAGGACGTATGAACAGCCGTTTGGCTGTGTGACAAGGGCAGAGGAAAGAGATCCTGCCTTGAGGACCTTAATTTCTAGGAGAATTCATCACTTGGAGAACTCAACAGCAAGCTAGAGTTGGATATTTTAGTGTCTCCTGGTGGCAGGTACCTGAGGGAGCATGAAATTACCCTCCGCCTTATTGTATTGAATTGGCTTTTGAGGGCAATAGGAGGCACACATAGTGCCAGCAGTGGCTTCTAGCTGCGAGGACAATTTTCGGCTGTTTAGCCGTGCGGCAGGGCTGGCTGTTGCCTGGGAAAGGAACTTTCCCTGCGGAGCTATTGTTCGTGGCCGAGGTCCTCCAGGAAGCAGCTGGATGGGTATTGATTGTTATGATCTTACCGACCCTTGTCCCCAGGCGCCACACTTATCCCCGGCTTCCCGCATCCACTACATCCTCCTCCCCCGGGCGTTAATGCCTTAAACATATTGGGGAGCGGAGCTTCTGCCTGCTCCAGGGGTGTAAAATGGGGGGTTCGCACCCATTTTACAGCCTGGGGAGGGGAAGCAGGGAGAAGAGACTTGAATTAGTAAACGGAGTGATGGCATTGCAGAGTGGAGGGCGCCCCGTGCCCACGCAAGGTGCCCTTCCCTGGGTTCAGAGGAGCATTTATGCTGCTAGAGGCAGGTTTTAGCCCAGCTCAGGTAGGTGGGACTGGAGGAGCTGATGGTGCCCTGCGATGCTTGGTCTCCCGCGCTCCTGCCGTGCCACAGCTGGGAGCTGTGCTCTGCTCTGGACCACATACAGGGCATCCCATCCCCTTGCAGGGTGGGAGGTCACAGGAGGAGATATATGGCTTGTAGGAGAGCCGTGTCCCTGGGTCTCACCACTGTGTCCTGGTCCAGGGGGATGTGGTGAGGCTCTTCCACGCCGAGCAGGAGAAGTTTCTTACCTGCGACGAGTACAAAGGCAAGCTGCACGTCTTCCTCCGCACCACCCTGAGGCAGTCGGCCACCTCAGCCACCAGCTCCAACGCCCTGTGGGAGGTGGAGGTGAGCGGGGAGGGGATGGAACGCGCGTCTGTGGTCCTTTGGGCTACCTCCGTGGGCTGCCGCGCTTTCACTGAGAGGGGAGTTTGGTAAAAGCAGTGGTTATTTCTATCCATTTGCACCTCTGGTAGCCTGACTGCCCTGCTGAAGGCCAGCGCAAGGCTCGAGCTCCATGAGAGAGCTGGGAACCGTGGCTGCTGATGGATGGGCTGTCTGTCTGAGCTCGTGGCCACCTTTGAGACAGGACCCGGCTCTTATCACCAGCGTGTTTTCCTGGGAGGGGATAGGAACAGCATCTCCGTTCTCCGCAGCCCCACATGCCTCTGGCTGAGCTCTCCTCTGCTTCTTCCAGGTGGTCCACCATGACCCATGCCGAGGGGGAGCTGGGCACTGGAATGGCTTGTACCGCTTCAAGCACCTTGCCACGGGCAACTACCTGGCAGCAGAGGTAAGGGGGCGAGCAGAGGCATGCAGAAACCTGCCCTGCCCTCGAGAGGCTGGTACCATCCCTTGCAAAGGCAGTGCCCACCTACCTTAGACACAGCAGCGATGCCCAGGATTGTCCCTGGCTCCGTTTTTGGAGCCGTCCTGCCCTGGGACTCCACGGCTCCTCCTCGCTCGCAGGAGGCATTGGCACCTGTGAGCATCATCGTCATTGACCTTTTTGCAGGGCTAGGCTTTCTCCCATAAATCCCCCACCCCACGGTGCAGGTGTTCACTTGCCAAAATTGCTGTTCCCGGCTCCCTCCTCTTCTGGCCAGGGGGGCAGGAGGAGGTGGTCGGGTTTTTCCTCTACTTGTTCACTCCAGGCCAAGCAACGGTACTGGCATAACCTCCTGGTAAGATGGAAGCAGGAGATAATTCATCCTGCTGCGTTTAACTCCTCCCGATCGGGTTTTGCCCATCCTCATCCTCTGGTCCACAGCAGCATCCAGGGCTGTCCTTGCCTGGGGAGGGTGTGGGCAAAAGCTGGGCCTGGAAATACCATCTGCCAAATTTTTTTTTGCTCCTATTTAAGGCCAGCTCAAGGCCTTCTGGTAGAGGCAGAAAGAGGTTTCCGCACTTGGATAACGTGGTTTATATGACACTAATTAGCTGCAACTACCAAGAGAAAGACAGTGTTACACCCTGCTGCCAGGGGAGCAGGGATGTACTGGGGGTGGTCCATGTGCCAAAGATGCTCTTTAGCTGGAGAAGACAACCAAAGGCAGCCCCCAGGGCACCCTCCACCACTGTGGGATGGAAAACAGCAAATACTGGGGCTCTGAAATGGCTGCTTTAAACCAAAAGACACTCAGGTGACATCTGCAGAGGAAAGAAGATCACAGAATGATCCCGGGCTGGTGCTGCCCGGCTTGTGTTGCTCACTGAGACCTCAGCCTGGGGCCTCGAGGGATTTACAAGAGCTCGTCTTGCTGCAGCGCAGAGCCCCGGGGCTGCATCCCAGGGCTCACCCCGTCCCGCTCCTCGGGGACGGAACGCTGTGTGCTGGGCACGGGTCACGTCCTCCAGCCCCACCTGGGCCGGTCTCCTCTCCGCCATGCGATGGAGGAAGGCAGGAATAGAGATAACACCCCATGCTCAGGGTTTTTGGAGGGACCGAGCGGGAGGACTGATAGCTGTCTTTCATCTCCCTCTTTAACTTTTCAGGAAAACCCAAGTTATAAAGGAGACGTGGCTGAGCCCAAAGCAGCGCCCACGGTGAGCTGTGTGCAGCCTCGCTAGCAGAAATGCTGCTGCCGCTGCCTGAAATCACGCCGTCTCTTAAACTTTGCCTGAAAGCAGGGAAATGCCCCGAAACAGAGCCTGCCGTGGGGACAGTGCCCGTGCCGTGCCACCGGGTCCTGCTTGGTGCGGCGGCTGTGGCCAGAGGCTGTCCCGCTGCCCAGCAGAGCATCCTCGCATCCCGCTCTCTAGTGTAGCATCCCTGTGTCCCGCTTGCGAGAGGACCCTGACGAAATATGTTGGAGGGGTCCCGGTGCATGTTGGATCCCCAGGCCATGGGGAAGTGCCGGTAGAAGAGATTTGGATTTTCAGGGTTTTTTTTCCTCTTTGCTGTTGGTGAGATTTGGCGCAGGGGTGGCCTCGTAGCTCAGGTGCATCACGCCGCGCTTGTGCTCTTGCAGCCCCTCGTCCGAGCAAAAGCTTCTGCTCTGAGCGTAGCCGCTGCGTGTCTCCTCCGATGCCGTGTGTGTGCAGGGACGCTGGGCTCGGCGGGGCGGCCGCCCCCCGCTGGGCTCAAAGCTGCTTTCCCTGGTGCAGGGGGGCAGCAGCCGCGCCAGCCGCAGGAACACAGGGGAGAAGATCAAATACCGGCTGGTAGCCGTGCCCCACGGCAATGACATCGCCTCCCTCTTTGAGCTGGACCCCACCACGCTGCAGAAGACGGACTCCTTCGTCCCGCGGTATGTGAGCACGTGCTGCCATGGTGGGATTGAAATGAAGAAGGGAGGCTTAATTGCATGGCGTGAAATTTTGGCAAGTCTGTTCTTAATCGGGGGCTTTGCTGCGTGCCGGGGATGTGGTGGGTGGTGGTGTGTCCGCATGGGGATCGCTGACCGGGACACTGTGCCATTTGCAGGAACTCCTACGTGAGGCTGCGCCACCTCTGCACCAACACCTGGATCCAGAGCACCAACGTGCCCATTGACATCGATGAGGAGAGGCCCATTCGCCTCATGGTATGGCCCCGCTCCCTCCTCCCGTGCGTGGATTTATCCCCTGTGCCCCAGTAGCTCTTAGCGTGCTCCTTCCCACCCAGCACCCAGGGACTGAAATACCCTGATGATCCAAGGGGGTGGCTGGACACCAGCCTAGAGCCCACCTCGGTCCATCTGATGGGGACAAACTGGTTCTCTGACTTCCCACCCGGGATGGGTGGCGGATGGTGGGGACATGCTTGGCATTGCCCTGTCTGTGTGATGCTCCTTCCCCATTGCTTCCCAGCTGGGCACGTGCCCCACCAAAGAAGACAAAGAAGCTTTCGCCATCGTCTCCGTGCCCGTATCTGAGATCCGGGACCTGGATTTTGCTAATGACGCCAGCTCGATGCTGGCCAACGTGGTGGAGAAGATGAACGAAGGTTTTCTCAGCCAGAATGACCGGAGGTAAAAAGTCATTTCCCCTGGGAGATGGGGCCATGCCGGGCTCCTCCAGGGGCTCTCCAGCATCGCTGCAGGATGGGGCCCCTGCCTCGGTCTTGGTGCCAGCGCTGTCTTACTTTCCTGCCCACAACCCAAATCCACGCCTGCTTCTCCCAGGAGTCTGGCAAGGAAACCAGATAACGCCGCAGCCCCACTCCGGCCCCTCCTTTGCCGCTAGAAAAATATCCGAGGGGGCTGAGAGATGGCCCCACGATAGGGGCAGCCGGGTTAGTCACGGTATTATTTTTAGGTGGGTGGGTTCTTGGTGCTTCCTGAGCAAACACAGATCCCCCGGGGGACAGAGCGAGCCGCTTCCGCCCTGCCAGCCCGCCCCGTGTGGGTCCCGTGGGGGTGACTGAGGGGACAGAGGTATTAAGTGCAAAATCTTTGGCATGAATCACAAGCAAAGGCCCCTGGCATTTACCCTGGCACATATCGTTTCCGTAAGGAACCATAGGGGCTGTAAAACCTCTTGCTTCAGGACAGCCATTAATGTTTAATAAGGAGGGGAGGATTGGCCAGCAGCTTCCCTGGCAGCCCTGAACATGGTCTCATTGGTCCTCCAAAACGCGCTGGCATCACTGCAGGGACCTGAGTCGGGGGTGGGCTGTGTGGGGTGGGCAAGCAGCCCCCCTGGCTGGAGAGTCCCACCGTGCCCCTTTGCAGGTTCGTCATCCAGCTGCTGGAGGACTTGGTGTTTTTCGTCAGCGATGTCCCCAACAATGGCCAGAACGTGCTGGACATCGTGGTGACCAAGCCCAACCGGGAGCGGCAGAAGCTGATGCGGGAGCAGAACATCCTGAAGCAGGTGAGTGTCCCCGGCGCCCTGCATCCGAGCAAGGCTGAGGTCCTGCGGAGACGTCCTGTGCTGCCCAGGGCCACGCTGGAGGCCAGGGATCTGGAAACCCCCATGGAGGAGGTGTAGCTGGTCTCCGGCGCATGCCCCAGTGGTGCACTAAGCCCTCCTGGCAAGCACGGCTGTTGTCCAGCCATGCATGGAGGTGTTGGTGTGGAGGGGGACGCAGCACTTACCACCTCTGCTTTTGGGCAGATCTTTGGGATCCTGAAAGCCCCCTTCAAGGACAAGGGCGGGGAAGGGCCCCTGGTGCGGCTGGAAGAGCTGTCGGACCAGAAGAACGCTCCCTACCAGTACATGTTTCGGCTGTGCTACCGCGTGCTCCGGCACTCCCAGGAGGACTATCGCAAGAACCAGGTGTGTGGGGGGTGACAGGGTGAGCCCCCATCCCACCACGTGTTGCAAAGCCCTGGGGGGCTGCTGAGGTCTCGGCGGGGCAGGGGGGGACATTGCCAGACCCCAACACACAGCCCTGTGTGCTCACCGCCTCTCTGCCCGCTCCAGGAGCACATTGCCAAGCAGTTCGGGATGATGCAGTCCCAAATTGGCTACGACATCCTCGCTGAGGACACCATCACGGCCCTGCTGCACAACAACCGCAAGCTGCTGGAGAAGCACATCACGAAGACGGAGGTGGAGACCTTCGTCAGCCTGGTGCGCAAGAACCGCGAGCCACGGTGCGTGTCCGGAAAGGCCTCATCCCAAAGGGCTTTGTGCTGCGTGATGGGTGGGATGTGCCTCGACCAGAGGCGGAGAGAGCCCCCATGGACCCCCCTTTCACAGCGAGCTGTCTCTGCTCTGCAGATTTTTGGACTACCTCTCAGACCTGTGCGTGTCCAACCACATTGCCATTCCCGTCACCCAGGAGCTGATCTGCAAGTGTGTGCTGGACCCAAAGAACAGTGACATTCTCATCAAAACGGAGTGAGTAGCCAAGGGGGAGAGGTTGCCCATGTTTGGGGTCCGGTGCCTGGCCCTGCCTTCCACTAGCTCCCCCAGTGCCATGGTAAAACCCCCGTCACCCTTCAAGGTGCAGCCGCTCCCTGTCCCCAGGAGCATCTCCAGTTTTACCCCTTTTCTGTCCTAGGCTGAGGCCGGTGAAGGAGATGTCCCAGACCCACGAGTACCTGAGCATTGAGTACTCGGAGGAGGAGGTCTGGCTCACCTGGACGGACAAGAACAATGACCACCATGAGAAAAGCATCCGGCAGCTGGCGCAGGAGGCCCGGGCTGGCAATGCCCATGATGAGAACGTGCTCAGCTACTACAGGTGACGATCCTGCGGCATCTTCTCTCCAGGTGAGGGTGTAAGAGTTGCATGGCCTCACTCCCTTTCCCCCTCATCCCTGGGCAGGTACCAGCTGAAGCTCTTTGCCCGCATGTGCCTGGATCGCCAATACCTGGCCATCAAGGAGATCTCCCAGCAGCTGGGTGTGGACCTGATCTTCCTCTGCATGGCAGATGAGATGCTGCCCTTCGATCTCCGGGCATCCTTCTGCCACCTCATGTTGCACGTGCACGTGGACAGGGACCCCCAGGAGCTGGTGATGCCCGTGAAGTTTGCACGGCTCTGGACCGAGATCCCCACAGCCATCACGATCAAAGAGTGAGACACATTGGGGCTTGCAGGGGCTTTTGAGGATGGGGCAGAAGGTGGGATGGCAGATGCCATCCAGTGTAGGGACTGGCTTGGCTTTAGCAGGGACTGGGAGGGGAGAATTTTTGGAGTGCCTTCAGTAGGTCTCAGCCTTCAGAAGGAAGTGGGCTCCATCACAGTCACGAGATTCACTTCTGGCCCTGATGCCTGGACAGGTGCCTGTCCAGCTCAGCAGCTGCCTGGACAGTGCTCCTTCCAGGCTGGGTGCGAGGAGACTCGCTGCCGTCCAGCTCATCCCCACCGTCTCCCCTCGCAGCTACGACTCCAACCTCAATGTCTCACGTGATGACAAGAAGAACAAGTTTGCCAGCACCATGGAGTTCGTGGAGGACTACCTCAACAATGTGGTGAGCGAGGCGGTGCCCTTCGCCAACGAGGAGAAGAACAAGCTCACCTTCGAGGTGCGAGTCCTGCTCGTGTCACTGGCACGTTGCACGATGCAACACGATTTTGCTGCGTCTGTGTCGAGGGTGGCCGTGCTGGCATCCCTCTCCCCATGTTTGGTTCTCCTGCTCAGCCCCGAGCACAGCGAGGTCTGGAGTTGCCTTGTCCTTCCCTAGGTCGTCAGCCTTGCCCACAACCTCATCTACTTCGGCTTCTACAGCTTCAGCGAGCTGCTACGCCTGACACGAACACTGCTGGGCATCATCGACTGCGTCCAAAACCCCCAGCTGATGATGCAGGCGGTCTACAACGATGAGGTGACGGGTGAGTCCCTGCTCCATAACCAGGCGTGGTCCTGCAGGAAGGTGTTTTCCATGGTCCGCCCAGTGCTTTCCAGTTTTGGCTGCAAGAAAACAAGCCACTGGTTTGCTGACATGGAAGCTTTGGCTGGGTCTGCACTGGGAGACAGGAGATGTTGAGCCCTTGGCCATGCCAGAGAAATGGCTAGTCCCTCCTACTCATTCTCTGATTGATGTCTACAGCATTTTCCAGTCTAAGTGGGTCCTTCCATCGGTCCTCTGCCACCTCCCTTTCCATCTGCATTAACTCTGCCCACTGTGGCTGCCTCTGTAGGGAAGAACGTGCGGAGGTCAATCCAGGGCGTTGGGCAGATGATGTCCACCATGGTGCTGAGCAGGAAACAGTCCATCTTCAGCCCCCCGAGCCTCAGTGCTGGGTCTGCCCCGGAGCAAGTGGACAGAGGGAGGAGCATCGAGAACGAGAACATTGTGGTGATGGAGACCAAGCTGAAGATCCTGGAGATCTTGCAGGTTGGAGCCGGGGGGGAGAGAGAAGCATTGTGGAGCTGTGGGTGGGACCTGTGGGGTGGGGTTCTGTGGGGAAGACATGGTTTTCTGATGCAGAGAGACAGCTGGTATGAAGAGGACACTCACTTTTGCTTTCTTCTTCTTTGCTGCTGCCAGTTCATCCTGAATGTGCGGCTGGACTACAGGATCTCCTACCTGCTTTCTGTCTTCAAGAAGGAGTTTGTGGAAGTCTATCCCATGCAGGACAGTGCGGCTGATGGGACGGCTCCAGCCTTTGACTCCACAAGTAACTCTTCCACTTTGCTCCTGGTACACCTTCAACTCAGCAAACCCCACAGGCTGGGGACATGCAGGCTGTGGAGGTGACAGCTCCAGCAGCTCTCCACCCACTGTTGGCAGGGAGCATGGGGGGGACTGGAGTCTGTGCAGATGGGATGAGGTGTCCTGTGTCCGTCGTGGATGCTCAGAGCAGTGGCCAGGGAGCTGGGTTGGTTCCTGCAGGTTTCTGACAATGCAGATCATGGTGGCTGTCCCTTTTCATGTCCCTTTTCTCTCCCATCAGCCGCAGCCATGAACCTGGACCGGATCGGCGAGCATGCAGAAGCCATGTTCGGTGTGGGGTGAGTCCCTGCCCCCTCCGGTGCATAGTTAGCCTGGCCATAGGGCTCTTCCTCTCCTGTCCATGCTGCCGAGGCTGAAAGCTGCAGGTGACGAGGAAGATGAGGCTCTAAAGGCTAATGCAGCTGTCCCCATCAGCCCCGAGGGGTGACTGAGTGCACGCAAGCTCCCACGTGGCTGCTAACACCAAGCGCTTTCGTCCCGGCTTCAGGAAGACGAGCAGCATGTTAGAGGTGGATGACGAGGGAGGGAGGATGTTTCTGCGGGTGCTGATCCACCTGACGATGCACGACTACCCACCGCTCATCTCCGGCTCCCTGCAGCTCCTCTTCAAGCACTTCAGCCAGAGGCAGGAGGTCTTGCACACCTTCAAGCAGGTAACCCTGGTGGGACGCTTGGCTGTGTGTGGCAGACATGGGATGGGTCCAAGCCCCTTTCCTTGGGATGGAGTTCTGGAAGAGGAAGGGAATGAGTTTCGTGCCCCAAACTGGAAACCGCTGGGAATGTCGCTGCAGGTTCAGCTCCTGATCTCAGCCCAGGATGTCGAGAATTACAAGGTGATCAAGTCAGAGCTGGACAAACTCCGCACTATGGTGGAGAAATCAGAGCTCTGGGTGGACAAGAAGGGCAGCAGCAAAGGGGACAGCACGGTGGAGGGGAACAAGAAGGAGAAGAAAGAGGTGAGAGCCCTGAGCAAGACCCTGGGAACTGGGATGGGAGAGGAACAAGGAGCAGAGGGTGCAGCTCACTTCAGTCCAACACCTCACGCCTCTGGATGGGCCATGCACCCCTCTGCCTGGAAGAGGAGGGTCAGGGAGGGTCCTGTGGGGCGTAGTTATTCCCCAGGCTTTGGAGAGGTGCAGTGGGACCCTGGTGCTGTTTCTGTCCCCTTGCAGCATGCTGCCGACGAAGAGGTCATTGCTCCGGGAGAGAAGAGCAGCGAGAACTATCAGATAGTCAAGGGGGTAAGTGAGACCGAATCCTGGCCACTGGGTGCGCCAGCAAGAGGGGAAAGGGTGAAATCATGGGGGGGATTTCCAAGCTGTCCTGGAGTTCAGAAGAAATAAGCCCGAGCCAGGGCTTGTTCCTGCCAGCTCAGTGCAAGGAGGAGCCCTGTTACATCCCCAGGGCTCGCGAGTGAGCCTTGCACTGGGGGGGCTGGAGGGGAGGGGGTTGGCGATGGGTGCAAGGGCTGCATGGCACTGCGAGGAGGATTTCTGAGGGGGATGGCAAGATTTGCGAATGATGCAAGGAGCACCCGGGTTTATGGAGGGCACATCTGGATTGAAAGCAAGCCCCCAGTGCTGGTGGCCATCCTGATGGGCTCCCAGGCTCAGTTCCCCTCTGCCGTGGTCCTTCTCTCCCCAGATCCTGGAGCGGCTGAATAAGATGTGTGGGGTCGGAGAGCAAGTGCGCAAGAAGCAGCAGCGGCTTCTGAAGAACATGGATGCCCACAAAGTGATGCTGGATCTGCTGCAGATCCCTTATGAGAAGGTGGGTGGGCAGAAGCTGGCTGGTCCTGAAGTGCCCAGGGCAAGGGGTGAGGGATGCAGGGACCCCCCATGCATGGGCAGGACAGGAGGGGTGGCATCCTGCTCTCTGGCCCTCGCCAACTCCGGGCATTTCTCTTCTCTGCCCTTCCTCAGGGCGATGCCAAGATGATGGAGATCCTGAAATTCACCCACCAGTTCCTGCAGAAGTTTTGTGCTGGCAACCAGGAAAACCAGGCCCTGCTGCACAAACACCTCAACCTGTTCCTGACCCCCGGGGTAAGGAGAGGGGACCGAAGGGTGGCTGGAGGCAACAGCACAGGGAGAGACTTCGGTACTGCTCCTGGGGCTGAGAGCAAGAGATGAAAAAGCCAGGAGGACACCCCAGGAGAGGAAGAGGAGGCTGCTCCTCGCAGCGCCCGGCCTCACTATGCTCCTCTGGTCCCGCAGCTCCTGGAGGCTGAGACGATGCAGCACATCTTCCTCAACAACTACCAGCTCTGCTCGGAGATCAACGAGACAGTGCCGCAGCACTTCATCCACTGCGTGGCCACCCACGGCCGCCACGTACAGTACCTCGACTTCCTGCACACCATCATCAAGGCTGAGGGCAAGTACGTCAAGAAGTGCCAGGACATGATCATGACCGAGGTGAGCACCTCTCCCACCAGCCTGTGGGGCACGAGCGTGGGGTACAGTAGGCATGGCTCCTGGGAGGTGCACGGTTGGCTTCTTCCTTGAGGAAGAGCCTTCCGGGACATCCTGGCTTCTCCCTGGCGTAGAAAACATCTCCAGGAGCTTAATGCAAGGTCCAAGAGCCAATAACCATTTTGGAGTCCCACAGGCTGGGACTTTGGAATTTTTGGATTGCACTGCGAATGCCTAATTTTCCCTGTAAATGCACAGCCCTTTTATCCTTCAGTGGCTGCTGCCTCTCATCGCCCCACTGCAGAGGACACCTTTCTCTGCCTTGTGGGGTTTCTGACCCTCGTTCTCCAGACCGGTGACCCCTGACCCTTCCCTCCAGCTCACCAACGCCGGGGACGATGTGGTGGTTTTCTACAATGACAAGGCTTCACTGGCCACCCTTCTGGAGATGATGACAGCGGCCAGGGATGGGGTGGAGGAGAACAGCCCGCTGATGTACCACATCTCACTGGTGGACCTGCTGGCTGCCTGCGCCGAGGGCAAGAACGTCTACACGGAGATCAAGTGCACGTCCCTGCTGCCCTTGGAGGATGTGGTGCGGGTGGTGACACATGAGGATTGCATCACGGAGGTACGGGGTGCCCAGTGAGGAGGATGCCAGTGGTTTTGCATTGATTGCCTTCTCCTGACGGTGCCTGTGCCCCCACTCCTTCCCTCCCCGGCAGGTGAAGATGGCCTATGTGAACTTCGTCAACCACTGCTACGTGGACACGGAGGTGGAGATGAAGGAGATCTACACCAGCAACCACATCTGGACTCTTTTTGAGAACTTCACCCTGGACATGGCCCAGGTGCGTGGGGAGGGTTGGGTGGGAGGGACAACAGCAGCAATGGCTGGTGTATCGGATGAGGACAGGTTGGTGTCACCGGTGCTTCCTCAAAGCCTGGGCAGCCAGACATGGGGCATGGGCACCATGGGGACTTGTGTAGCTGCCATGCTGGGGGCTGGGGAGCAGTCAGGGCTCTCTGGCGTAGACCCAGGAACTGTCACCAGCCACATCCTTCAGCTTAGCAAGGTTCCAGGAGTGCTGTGCGCCAGCAGCATACAGCTAGGATGCGTGCTCACCTCCCCCTGGTGCCATCAGCATCCTCCCTTCTCCTCACAGATGTGCAAGAAGCGAGAGAAACGCCTGCCAGACCCTACGCTGGAGAAGTACGTGCTGACGGTGGTGCTGGACACCATCAATGCGTTCTTCAGCTCCCCCTTCTCAGAGAATAGCACCTCACTACAGGTAATAAGGTGCTGCGTGGACAGGCCATGGCTGGGGGAGGAAAGCAGCTCATCGAGCCCCCCCAAAACAAGGTCTGGACACACCGTGCACTGATACATACCTGCCTGCTCTCTCCTTCAGACCCACCAGACCATTGTGGTGCAGCTTCTGCAGTCCACCACGAGGCTGCTGGAGTGCCCCTGGTTGCAGCAGCAGCACAAGAGCTCGGTGGAAGCCTGCATCCGCACGCTGGCCATGGTCGGTAAGGAGCCGCGCCAGAGGGATGCTCTGTCCCCCACCGGCCAGGAGGATGCAGCCACCCTCGGCTACCTCTGCTCCGGCAGCGAGCAAGAGCCACCGTCCCTACTGCGGGCCTTGGCAGGGCGCCCCGGCTAGAGGCTGCCGGCCGGGAATGGGGAGGTTTGGCTCCGGGATGTGCTTTTTTTGAGCTGCGTCTCGGATATGACCCACCCTAGGGTGGCATGGGGATAACCGGAGCCTGGGCTTGGTTGGGAGATCCCTGGTGTGTTCCCTGCTGGTGAAGGGCCTGGAAACAAAGCCAGCATTTATGGTGGTTTTCCCTGGCCAGGACTTTGCCCTCGGCCTGCTTGTGGCTGACGGACTGGGGACAAGGGTTGTTAGCGCTGAGTCACCCTGTGGAAAGGATTGCTCGTGGTTAGACCCTGGGCGGGGATTTCCCTTTGTAATTCAAGGCAGGGTGCTTACAACATCTCCACTCAGGGCTTTCCCAACCAAAAACTGGAGCTGGTGCCTCTTTCCATCCTATGTGTGGCTGGGGGTGGTGCTGTGGGCAATGTTGTGCTGCAGTGGGGAGGGATGGATGGAAATACTCCATCCCTCACTTGTCTGGAGGAGTTTCCTCTCGTATTTAACCCAAATCTTCTCTGCTGCAAATGAAGAGGTGGTGAAGGGGTGCCTGGCCCAAGGCAGTGTGGTAGGACCCAGCCGATGGGGTGGGCTGGGTCATGGCTGTCCCCAACCCTGGATCCATCTTCTGCAGCCAAGAGCCGCTCCATCGCGCTGCCCATGGACCTGGACGCCCACGTCAGCTCCTTGCTCAACAGCAGCTCCACCAGCACCGTGCAGAGGAACACGTCCAGCTACAAGACGGCCACGCGGACCTTCCCTCGCGTCTCCACCACCCCCAACCAGTGGGACTACAAGAACATCATAGAGAAGCTGCAGGTACGGGGCAGGGAAGCAGCGGTGGCATGGATCCGTGCATGATATCAAGAAGGTGCTGGCGTTGCAGGGGTCCCTCTCCCGTGCTCGTGTCTCCTAGGCGTGCATTGGCCCTAAAGGTGTGTGCTGTGACTTGTAGGACATCATCAACGCCCTGGAGGATCGCTTGAAACCGCTGGTGGAGGCTGAACTGTCTGTCCTGGTGGATGTTCTCCACCGGCCAGAGCTGCTCTTCATGGAGGGGACGGAGGCGTTTCAGCGATGCGAGAGTGGAGGTTTCCTGTCCAAGTGAGGAGGCTTTGCAATTGCCCAGAGGTTGCTGGGAGTGCTGGGAAGGGCTGGTGACCTTCATCCTCTGTGGGTTGTGCATCCTGGTGTACACCTGCAGAGCGGAGGGGTGGTGGGGCTATTCTCTTGAGGACCTCCTTGTCCTTCTCAACCGTGTGACGGTGGCTCTGCTGTGCCAGGCTGGTGCAGCACACCAAGGACCTCATGGAGACGGAGGAGAAGCTGTGCATCAAGGTGCTGAGGACGCTCCAGCAGATGCTGGTGAAGAGGAACAGATACGGCGAGAGGGTGAGCACCATGGTCCCGTGGCACGTCCCCAGCCCTGCAGCCCCTGTCACCCAGGCCGGCAGTGCCCTCCCCGCTGCAGCCCAGGGGTGCTCAGCCTTGTTCCACTTTAGCGCTGGCCTTGGCGTTGGGATACTCATGACGTTTATTTGTCTTGGCAGGGCAACCTGCTGCGGAAAATGCTCCTGAACAATTACCTGCAGAACAAGAAGTCCAGCTCCAAAGGGGAAATCGTGGATGCTGCTGGGGGAGGTGAGTGCCCGGCTCCTGCGCCTTCCCTGTCTCTCTCCACTGCTCACACGCACCTTGAATTCCTGGCTCCTGAGCCATGATGGCATCAGATCTGGTAATCATTCCCCCACCTCCATGGGAGTAAAGGATTTGGGGAGATGAAGGGATGGGACTGGTCTAGTGGGAGGTGTCCCTGCCCATGGCAAGGGGCCTGGAACTAGATGATCTTTAAGGTCCCTTCCAACAAAACCATTCTATGATTCTATGACTGAGATGCCCCTGGCAGTGATTTAGCTGTGCTCATTCTCCTGCAATACCACAGCATCACATCCATCCGTGTCCTCTCGTGCAGGCCAAGACCAGGACTGGTCCGCTATCGCTGCTGTCCAGTGCCGGCTGGACCGAGAAGGGGCCACCAAGTTGGTGGCTGACCTCATCATGAACACCAAGAACGAGAAGATCTTCCAAGAGAGCATCCTGCTTGCCATCCGGCTGTTGGATGGAGGCAACACCGAGATCCAGGTGCTGAGCACCGGCTGTGTGGTGGGCGCCAGCCCCGGGGGAATTGGGCACCCACAGTTTGATGGGTGCAGTGCAATGGTCCCAGCATTTGGAAGAGGTGGTTGCAGGGCAGCCCTCCATCTTGGGTTGGCCTCTGGGTTTGGCCAAAAATACTGTTTGGTTGCACGTGTTTGCTGGCCAGAGGAGGAACTGCAGAAATCTGTCTGATTTTGAGTTTTCGAGCTCAGTGGCTGGGTGGAGCTGGAGGGCTGGATGCTGTGACAGGGGCAGGTTGTCGCAGGTTGTTTCTGGAGTAATGCTGATGCCCTCTGCCGGGTATTGCTAAAATGGCTCAGGGCTGCAGCTCTTGGGTGATAATTCGTGGGTTATCTTGAATCCTTTATCACAGGGAAGCCAACAAATTAATTGTACATGCAAAACCCAGTAGGGCTCCAGGCCTGGAGCTGCTGCAATCACTGCTCGCTCTGTCCCTAACCCTGCGTTCAGGGTAAAAGAAAGCACAGCGGCAGGGGATGATCCACCCCTGTAAATCCAAGAGGACTGTGATGTTCAGGGTTGTAGCACGGAAATAAACCTGCTCGCCAGGTTTTCTCAGACAAGGTCTTGAGTGCTGGAGGCCACCAAATCAGAGGGGCAGGCAGTTTGGACCCCATGATGGAGACTTGTCCCTCTCTCCTCCCAGAAATCCTTTTACAACCTCATGACGAGCGACAAGAAGTCCGAGAAGTTCTTCAAAGTTTTGCACGACCGGATGAAGAAGGCACAGCAGGAGACCAAGTCTACGGTGTCTGTGAACATGAGTGACATCGGGAACAAGCCTCGTGAGGACAAAGATGAGCCTGATCCTGGCACCAAAGGTATGGGGCCGTGTCCCCTTGGTAGAGCCAATGTCTGTCTCGTTGGATTGCCCCATGCTAACGAGGTTGGGTTGCCCTCTAGGACGAGGAGACACTTTCCTGATGCCTGGCACCCCTTCCCGATACCCCATGGCCGTAGGGTTTCGGAAGGGCCATGACACCGGGGAGCAGGGTCAGAACAACGAAATGGGGGTGACGGTCCTGATCATGGAGCCTATCCTGCGATTCCTGCAACTGCTCTGCGAGAACCACAACCGGGACCTGCAGGTTGGTGACGGGGGCTGCCAGGGACGGGGGCCAGGGCAGAGGCCACAGGACGGGGGTGTGGGAAGGCTGGGCTCTGCTTCAATTTGGTCCAAAAAGCCATTGCACCAGTTGCTCTGTGCCTCAGTTTCCCCATCTGCAAATGCGTCATCCCTTATGGATAGCTTTGCTTAGTGCTGTGGGAGCTCATGGTACGACTGTGTCCCCGGGACTGAGTGCTGCTCTTGGAGGTCTGTACGTTACAGCCCAATTCTCCATCGAACTGCAGCTGGAGGGGGTGTGGGGAGGGGGATCAGGACTGACCCCCCCCATCGGAGTGATGCCGCTCAGCCCCGTAACTGCAGCCTTTTCTCGACAGAACTTCCTCCGGTGCCAGAACAACAAAACCAACTACAACCTGGTGTGCGAGACGCTGCAGTTCCTCGACATCATGTGCGGCAGCACCACGGGGGGGCTGGGGCTGCTGGGCCTCTACATCAATGAGTACAACGTGGCCCTCATCACCCAGACCCTGGAGACCCTCACCGAGTACTGCCAGGGGCCCTGCCACGAGAACCAGGTCTGTGGGGATCCCTGCAGGGCTGGGGCATTCCCGGCGGGACTGGGGCGTTTCACAGCTGGGCAGCGCTGCCCGAGGGAGGATTCGAGGTGTGTGTGGGGGGGGATGCGTGGGAAAGCAGCAGAGACAGGGTCAGCTTTTGGTTTCAGGGTGTGAACAGGAGCAGAACGCGGGCAGCAGAGGATGCCAGGGTGCACAGGGTGGTGCACGCCTTATGAGCTACTGCTTGGCTACATAATATGGCGATGCAAATGAGGGTTAAATCACATAGTGGTACAAACGGTGCCTTTTCCAGGGAGATGGGGGGGTTTGTGCCGGGTCAGTGCTGTAGGCAGGGCACCGTTTCAGACCTGAGCTGTGTTGGAGGGTGAAGCTGGGAGGACTGGCAGCATCTATGGGATGATACATTGCATTGCTCCCCCCCCTAGAGCTGCATCGTGACCCACGAGTCCAATGGGATCGACATCATCACAGCCCTCATCCTCAACGACATCAGCCCCCTCTGCAAGTACCGCATGGACCTGGTCCTGCAGCTGAAGGTGGGCAGAGCCTCGGGGATGGGGTGGGATGGTGGGCACGCGTGTGTGCATCGCTCCGTGGGCTCCAAGCTTAGTGGCATGGCCACGGGGCGTGGTGGCTGCTGTAGCAGGGACTGTGCACGTGTCGGGTCCTCGAGTGTGGGAGCACGTGGGCTTGGTGGGACGGGGCTGGTGCATCTCCACCGTGTGAGGCTCAGATGCCTCTAGCATGGGGGAGATACAGCTGACACGGGCATGGGGGAGGTTCTGCCCGTCCCACAGCCCTGGGCAGAGGCAGGGCACTGCTCCCCTCAGCAAGGACTTCTCCTCGCCAGGACAATGCCTCCAAGCTCCTCTTGGCCCTCATGGAGAGCAGACACGACAGCGAAAACGCCGAGCGGATCCTCATCAGCCTCCGCCCGCAGGAACTGGTGAGGGCTGACAGCGAGACACCCCCAGCCTTGCCCCACTGAGCCCCCAACCTCTTCCCCGGCCCATTGCTCTTCTGCCTGGGGGTCCTGATGCAGTTTCTGGTTTGCAATCCGATAACCACCTCGTCTTCCATACTGCTGGTCACCGTCTTCTGCACAAGCATCCATACTTAATGGTTTTCCCAGAGCCATTTGTGGCCAGAGGAGGAAAAGGAAGCAAGGAGATGGGGAGAAGCTCACTGTGTCTCTGCTGCCTTCCAGGTTGATGTGATTAAGAAGGCTTATCTGCAGGAGGAGGAGTGTGAAAATGCCGAGGTCTCCCCCCGGGAAGTCGGCCACAACATTTATATACTGGCGCTGCAGGTACCGAGCTGTGACAGCAGGGCCCCTGCCAGGCTGGGCTCCCCGTGCCATGCTGGGCGCATTTTCCTCTGTATTTATTTACATTTTCTCCAGCCAGGCTGGCCTCCTTGGGGAGGCACGGCTGGGAAACGTGCTTTTGGCTCCTGTGAAAAGCCACCCCAGGCTTGCCCTCCCGCTCCCCTGGGCGCCGGTGGCTGCTCGCCAGCCGAGGCTCACCCGGCTATCGCTGTCCCTCTTCCAGCTCTCCCGACACAACAAGTCCCTGCAGCAGCTCCTGAAGCCGGTGAAGCGAATCCAGGAGGAGGAGGAGGAGGGCATCTCATCCATGGTATGGAGGGGCCTCGGGAACGGAGGCAGAGCCCCTCCAAGCCACCCTGACCAAAGACTCCAAAGAGTCTCCCACCCTTGCTGAGCCACCCTGGGTTTCATTGTTTAAGATTTGGTGGGTTTTGGTATTTCCCAGGGGGACTAAAGAAAGACAGACTTATCGGTGCCCTTGTAGCCCAAACTACAAGCCCAAAGGCATGTGCAGCTTTTAGAACCAAGCTGCGGAGAGCTGTATTTGCGGGGCTCCCCCAGGAAGGCTCAGCCGTAGGGTGATGTCCAGCTCACCGCAGGGACAGGCTGGGGGCCCTGATGGGGTCCTGTCGGTACCCACATTCTCCCCTTCCCTTCAGAAAAGGAAGGGCTGAGTCCTTTGCTGTTGTTTCTTGCCTATGTACCTTAGATCCCAAATGAGATTCAGCAGTAATATGATTTCCCTGGGGTTTTACGGGCATTGATTTGTAATTTGAGGATTAGCAGCATTTGGATGTAATAATTGCAGGGAATCGAATGTCTGTCACCTCAGGGAGGGCTCGTAACCCTTTAGGAAACTTTAATTCATTTGCTTTTCCCTGAAACCTCATCAGCTTTGGTAGATTTTTGAGGAAGGCTGTTGTCAGTGCAGAGTTAGGCCAGGCTGAGGCCGCTCTCATCCTCTCTCCCTCTCCCCTCATCCCAGCTCAGCCTGAACAACAAGCAGCTGACGCAGATGCTGAAGTCGACGGCCCCAGTCCAGGAAGAAGAAGAGGATCCGCTGGCGTATTACGAGAAACACACCTCCCAGATTGAGGCAAGACCTTATGAGCTGTTGGGTTGCTGGTAGGCATGTGGCCGGTGAATCCCACGTGTGCTCCGGCTGCTATTTCGCACTAGGAGCCGTCCCATTCCTGCGCCGGCAAGAAACAGAGGGACCTTTTGCTCTGGAGAGAGCTGGAGGGGTTCACAGAGCCCATGGGGTGCCGGGGGAAAAAGCTGCCCCCCCGGACCCTTCTTTTCTCTCCCCGTTTCGGCTGCGCCATCCCTGCTCGCCAGCGCGGATCTCCTTGCAAGGGTTCACACACTCTCAGCTTTCCTCCAGCACAGCCAGGGCTGCCTTTGCTGGGGCCATTTGTGGCATTATAGACGAGTGGTCCGTGATGTTTGGATGCCGGTGGAGTGGGAGGGATGGGGGGGAAGGCACAGCTGGGTCTAGGAAAGAGGAAACCAAAGCCTGGCAGGGGCAGGATCTGACGGCACTCTCCCCTTGGCCCTGCTTCCTGCAGATTGTGCGCCTGGACCGAAGCATGGAGCAGATAATCTTCCCGGTGCCCGGCATCTGCGAGTTCCTCACCAAGGAGACCAAGTACCGGCTCTTCACCACCACGGAGCAGGACGAGCAGGGCAGCAAAGTCAGTGATTTCTTCGACCAGTCGTCCTTCCTCCACAACGAGATGGAATGGCAGAAGAAACTGCGCAGTAAGAGCAAGCCAGACCTTCCCTTCGGGCTCCCCCCGGCCAGCACGGGCGCTTCCAATAGCCCCCGGTGTGAAAATGGGGGGCAGCCCTGCTTTGAAAGGGTTCCTGGCAGCAGCCCGGAGATCGCACCTCTGAGCAGCTCGTGCCCCTTGCTCTGCAGAGCACAACACACTCGGCAGTTTGCAGATAGCGGAGGTTAATCAAGATCCCAGGGATGTATTTCCTCCATGCCCATTAGTGCAGTTGCTCAGCAGTCTGAAATTCATTCTGCAGCACATTCCCTGGGATTACACCTGCAGGTGTTTTCCCCTGGAAAGCCCTCTCTTCATTTGCATTCAGTTGCCTTCTCCTAAGCCAAGTCTAGCAGCTACATGTGGGAAATAAAACTTGTTTCTCTGCACCCTGCAGACCTGCTTAGGTGCTTTCAGGGCTGCATCAGGAAGGAAACTCTGGCTTAAAATAACAGGAGCTCAATAGAGAGTCACACTATAAATACTGTGATGCAGCTAAGGGGCAGTGTAGCAGCTCTGAAAACACTTGCCGATCCAGTCAAAACTATCTTAGGAATTCGGCAGGAAACAAGTTTCCAGTATGGATGGGAAACTGCTGGCTGGGTCTCCTCTGGGACCAACACCAGCGCTGAAAACACAAAGATACTGTTGTTTTGAAGGATGCGAGGCTGTAGGAGGTGGGAGATGGGGAGGCGGGTGAGGAGGAGGAGGAGGACGGAGCCGATCTGATTCCAAGGTGCCAGAGCAGGTCAAAGGGCCGAGAAGCCAAGAACTGTGAGCAGTAACATTTTGAACTTGTGTTGCTATTTCAGCAGATGAGGAGGGAGCTTTTATTAATGTTTTGAAGGAAGCGGGAGGCAAGGGTCCCTCCGGGCCCGCTAGCTGCACTGAGCCCAACTCTTCGGGTGTCTGGGAGGACAAAGCCTTCCCCGGTTGGCTGAGATTTGTGTGTCTGCCTCCTCTCCCCCCAGGCATGCCGCTGATGTACTGGTTCTCCCGCAGAATGACTCTCTGGGGAAGCATTTCCTTCAACCTGGCTGTCTTCATCAACATAATCATTGCTTTCTTCTACCCCTACGTTGAAGCCACTTCCATGGGTAAGTGGCCCAGCGTCTGCGGCTCCTCGAGGTGGAAGAAAAAGGGGACCCTCATATGCAGGAAAACTGGTCCCCTTACCTGTGATCTCCCCACCCTCAGTCTCCTTTTGACTCCTAAAGCCCCAAGTCCTCTCTGGCGGTCAAAGGAAGGGATTGAGTCAAGATTTCAGTTGCCAGCCCTCCCATTGCTTCCTTCTTGGGGAAAAGTCTCTTCTCCCTGGGCTGCGCTTTCCCTGCTTGTAGAACGGGGGAAGCAATGCCAGCACACAGACCTGCTGTCAGACAAAGCCTCCGCCATTTACAGTGGTGTTGAGATCTCAGATAAAAGATGTCAGAAAAACGTATCAGTGAGAACCATCTTGGTCAATACTAGTCTTTGCAGTCAAGCGTAATTTTTATCTTTCTTCCCTCTGATAATCAGCACATTAGTTTTTCTGGACAGCAGCACGGCGTCCGATTGGCAGCACGCATTTCATCTCATGCCATTTAATTGCTGTGGCTCTTCTCTTCCCAGGAGTGCTGGATTCCCCACTGATCTCCCTGCTCTTCTGGATTCTGATCTGCTTCTCCATCATGGCCTTGTTCACTAAGCGCTACGGTGTCAGACCGCTCCTCGTGGCACTGATCTTGCGATCCATCTATTACTTGGGGATTGGACTCACCCTGAATATACTGGGAGCTCTCAACGTAAGTTCTCCATGTGCTGGAAGAACAGCATAGCAGCCCGTAGCACAGGAGGCTGTTCTGCATTCATAAAGCGCAGCAAACCCCACTCACTCCCATTTCTGGTTGTTCCCCAGCTGACCAACAAGATTGTGTTTGTGGTGAGCTTCGTGGGCAACCGTGGAACCTTCATCCGAGGCTACAAGGCCATGATCATGGATGTGGAGTTTCTTTACCATGTTGGCTACATCCTGACGAGTGTCCTGGGACTCTTTGTGCACGAACTCTTCTACAGCATCCTGGTATGATAAATGCAGATGTTTGGGGCACAGAGGTAACCTGTTGGCCCTGTTAGAAGCTGGAAGGTTCTTGTGACACCTTCCAGGGGCTGATTGATAACAGCAATGAGAACAATTCGCTGTGCTCTAATCTTCGCGTAGGCTGATCTCTCTGCCTTCCGACAGTATCTATTACTGTCTCTCTCCTGGTCTTTTGCTATCTCTCTCTCTTTCTAATCTCTATTGTGTACTTTATCTGGGTCAGCTGGGAGACAACGTGAGCTGGTGAGGGCAGAGGCAGGGTGCGTGTGTCCTATTCCTGCCTCTCCTGCTGTGCATAAGTCACCTAATTCTTCTCCGCTTCCCCACAGTAAGCTGGGAAACTTAAATGCTTTATGTGAAAGTTAGTCAAGGTCTGCTGACTGATCCAAGATCTCGGGATAAAAGGGGGTATAGGTAGGCCAGGCATTGTCAAGAAAAGCACCCCGCGGCATTTCTTTGCTCCTGGGTCTTTTCAGCTCTTTGACTTGATCTACCGTGAGGAGACCTTGTTCAATGTCATCAAAAGCGTGACGCGGAACGGGCGCTCTATCCTGCTGACAGCCCTCCTGGCTCTCATCCTCGTCTACCTCTTCTCCATCGTGGGCTTCCTCTTCCTGAAGGATGACTTCATCCTGGAGGTGGACCGGCTGCCGGACAGCAAAGCCAAAGGTTGGTCAGCCCTTGCCCTCGTTGGCTGCGGTTCTCGGGCTAGAGAGGGGCCAGGCAGGGCTGGGTCCCCTTCTGCAGCTGGACCATTGCATGAGACCCTGCTCCCTCCCTGCTGCAAAAACACACGTGTCCCTCTGTGCATCATGGGTTTTACACCCTTGGCACAAACTCCTGGTCGTGCTGGTTTTGGGGTTAGCAGAGAAAAGACAGCTCTCTGTGCCGACTTAAGGACCTCGTGCTGCAGAGAGCAGGGTTTTGGGGCTAGGAGTGACGGCAGGGGGTGGAGAGCTGCAAATGAAGTTTTGGCACTGTCGAGTCTTAACTGAAACTCGAGCAAAAGATTCAAAGCCTAGAAAAAGCTAGGAGAAGAAAGCAACTTTTTCCTCAAGAAGCTTGAAAGCTACAAGAAGAGGCAGTTGAAAAGCACCCGTGACAGCAATGAAGAGCTTTACTAAAGCAAGCTGATGCTGTGACACGGCTGTGGTTTCTTTTACTTGCAGATGACCCCTTGGGGATGCAAAGGAACATGGAGACCTTCATGGAGTCATGCAGCAGTGACAAAATTAGCTGCTCTGCTGTGCCCACTGCCTTGGAAGGTAAGTGAGCTCATTAGAAAGGTTGACTGTTAGCAGCAGAGTAGGTTGGCTGCCTGGTTTGTCAGCGAGCTCAGAAAAATCCTAGCTTTTCAAAGCTGGGAACAAACAACTCACTTTCTGGCACATATTAGGCAAGAGGCCTGCAAATTTTGCACTGACCATGGCATAAAAATATGTTGCAGTAGATTCAATTTAGTCATAAAGAAAGCGGGAGCTTCAGGGAGTGCTCAGCCAGACACCTCCACAGCAAGAATCAAGCTGGAGGAGCTGCTGGGAAGCTGCTGGTTGGGAGATGCACAACGAGCGTCTGCTCCCAGGGGATTTGCCACTGCAGCAGGAATCATCCCCGCAGCTCTGGGTTCTTCATAACCAGGCCCTGGTACTCCTGCCCTGTCTATGCTTTGGGTTTTTCCTTTTATTTCCCTCTAGAAACAGAGGCTGACCAGTGGGAACGCGCCTGCGACACGCTGCTCATGTGCATCGTCACTGTCCTGAACCACGGCCTGAGGAACGGAGGGGGCGTGGGTGACATTCTGCGGAAGCCGTCGAAGGATGTGAGCTTGGGCAGCACGCGGGACCCCTTTCTTCTGCCAAGTCCCGCTGCATTTACCGCTGCGCAGCTGCCCTCCCTCCTTGGAAACCGTGATGCTTCCAGAGCTGTCCCCCGCGCTCTCCCCCAGTGCTTTTCTCCTCTCTTTCTCCATCACACCCTTTATTCCTCCTCACCTGGGACCCTCAGCCATGGCCCGTGTAATGAAGCAGCACGGTTAGCTAGCGTGGCTGGGGGAGAAATGTGCGAGAGACACACGTTTATCCCTTCCATCCATTACAGGAGTCCTTGTTTCCTGCCCGGGTTGTCTACGACCTCCTCTTCTTCTTTATTGTCATCATTATCGTCCTGAACCTCATCTTTGGGGTCATTATTGACACCTTTGCTGATCTGAGGAGCGAGAAGCAAAAGAAGGAAGAGATACTGAAGACCACCTGTTTCATCTGTGGTGAGCGCTGGGACCTCGCTGTCGAGGAATTGCCCCAAAGCTTTTTTAGGTTGAGGGGAGGAAAGGGGTTTCAGCTGGTTTCTGCTTTTCATTAAGCAAAAACTTAAATCTGTTCACTGGTGGGTCACTGCAGTGTGAGGAGGCTTAAACAAGGACCCAAACAGAGAAGGGAAATTATCTGTATTGTTCCTCGCCTTCTGCTAATGAGGTGTTAAACTGAGTGCCACATCATGGAGTTCTTGTCACTGTGCACCCATTGCTCCTAAGATCATCACTTAGCCAGTGGGAAAAGTGGCCAGCAGGTCAAGGGAGGTCATTCTCCCCCTCAGCTCTGCACTGGTGAGGCCACAACTGGAATACTGTGTCCAGTTCTGGGCTCCCCAGTTCAAGAGAGACGTGGAACTGCTGGATAAAGTCCAGTGTGGGGCAACAAAGACGACTGAGGGACTGGTGCATCTCCCTTAGGAGGAAAGGCTGAGAGAGCTGGGACTCTTTAGCCTGGAGAAGAGAAGGCTGAGGGGAGACCTTATGAATGGTTACAGGTATCTCAAGGGTGGGTTTAAGGAGGATGGAGCCGGGCTCTTTTCAGTGGTTCCCAGTAACAGGACGAGGGGTAACGGGCACAAGCTGGAACAGAGGAAGTTCCGATGGAATATGAGGAAAAACTCCTTTACGGTGAGGGTGCCAGAGCACTGGGACAGGCTGCCCAGGGAGGGTGTGGAGTCCCCTTCTCCGGAGACTGTCAAGCCCCATCTGGATGCCGTCCTGAGGGATGTGCTCCGGGCAATCCTGCTTTAGCAGGGGAGTTGGACTAGGTGATCTCTAGAGGTCCCTGCCAACTCTGAAATTCCATGATTCCATGATTCCGTGAAAAAAAAAGCACCATATGACTAAGGAAATAAAATACAGAAAGTGTTCTGGAATGCTTTCAGTCATCGGAAAGCATCCAAAAAAAAAAAAGGGAAAAACCCAATAAATCTAGCTGCTTTTTTCTTAAAAGATCCACTGGGTGCATTTTATGCTTTTAGGTGCATAGGCAGGGAGCAGAGCTGGTAGTACTTTAAATAGAAGCCTCCTGAACACACAACTGGGTTATTTTCCCCGTTTGGGATGCTTGTTGTGTGCTAAATGCCAACTAATTATTAAAAGCACTTGAAGGTCACACCTGGGAGAGGATGCAATTATCTGTACTTCCTTTTGCATGTGTTTGCTTGCTCGCTCCTTCCCTTCTCCTCCCCTCCCCGTCTCCTCCCTCCACCTTCTCTGCTCTCTGCTGCTTTTCCCAGGACTCGAAAGGGACAAGTTTGACAACAAGACGGTGTCCTTTGAAGAGCATATTAAATACGAGCACAACATGTGGAACTACTTGTACTTCATAGTGCTGGTGCGAGTGAAGAACAAGACAGACTACACAGGGCCGGAGAGTTACGTGGCGCAGATGATAAAGGTACGCGTCCTCTCAGGGAAGCTCTTCCACTCTTGCAACCTGCCTGCCCCGGGGAAATATCTGAGAACAAGGGGCTTGCCAAAGAAAAACAGTTTTGAGAAGGAGCTTTTGGAAAATTTTTAGTAACGTTGTTGTGCCTTAGTTCGTTCTTAGCTGGTTATTTCCACTTCGCAATCTCAGCCAGCAGCACATTGTCTATTGGATGCTTTGTACTGCGCATTTTAAGGATTGAACCAAGGGCAGAACCAAGAGTGGGACTTACTTCAAGATGATTTCAAGGCAAGAAGGGAGGGAAAGGAAACTTAGAAAAGAAAAATTTCTGAACTCGAGCCCAGAAGGCTGTAAGAAAAAAAAGCTGGAAATGGACTATTTGTTGAAAACTTGCAAATACAGAGACAAGATGAGCCTTTGAGACTTTCTTTAATCCCTAAGCATCAGCAGGCTTCCTGTTAAATCCTACCATGTCTCTTCCCTCCTCCTCCCTCCCCCCCGGCTCCAACTCCCATTTTCCATGGTTGCCTTTCCAGAATAAGAACCTTGACTGGTTCCCCCGCATGCGAGCCATGTCGCTGGTCAGCAATGAAGGGGAAGGGGAACAGAACGAGATCCGAAATCTTCAAGACAAACTCAACACCACGATGAAGCTGGTGTCCCATCTCACCTCCCAGCTAAACGAGCTGAAGGAACAGGTACTTAACACTTTTAAAAATAGGAACACTTGAGGAACACCTGACTGTAGAAACCTGCTGTCCTTTCCAAAATAGACACCCATTCCCAGGAACAGAAAGCAGAACCAGCCCAGGCCAGTACAACTTCAGATACAAAGCAAAGGGCTCCTGCAGCTCTTTTTTGGGGGAGTCTGGGACACTTGGGCCAAGTGCTTTTTGATACTGTACTTCCTCATCAGCTAGAGTCAAACTCGCAGGGTTTTCTGGCAGATGCTAAAAGCAGCCTGGTCAGTCAGACACTGGAGGGGAGCACGTTAGTGAATTTAAAGGCGACCTGGTTTCCTACCTCACTTGTGTCCTTGTTTGAACTCCAGATGACAGAGCAACGGAAGCGCAGACAAAGGATGGGGTTTGTGGATGTCCAGAACACCATGAACCACTAAGACAGAGAAGAAGCATCGGCTTCACCCACCGAGGGACTACACGTATGTGTCAGCTAACGAGGCTGCTTATTCCTGGGTTCCACGCATGGACGTCACTGTCAGAGAAAGACGGACCACGCGGAAGAGCTTCACAGTCAACATTTTCCCTAGAGCGCTTGTAAGCAATTCCGGAACCAGGGACTGGCCAGGATTCCTCACGATACCTGGACCCACACGTTACTCTAACGCCCTTGTAGGAAGATAAATTATACAAGACTTTTATTCCTCATTGCAATAACTCTTTATTTTGCAAATGTGGAGGGTTGTATCTTTATCTCCATGCACTACATTCTGATGGCCTCAGGTGTAGTGTAACTAGCTGTAGGGCTGCAGTATTTAACTTATTCCAAGAGTGGCACTAGTACATGTGGATCTTTGCAAACCAGCCATCGTATTTGCTGTACCCGCCCCATGCTGATCCCTCTCCATTTAAAGAATTCTGTTCATCACTATGGTGCAGGAAAGAGGAGCTAAACTCAAGGAGGTGGATTTGTTAATTTAACTCACCAGATGAGGATGAGTATCCAAGCTTGTACTAGTGTGAACTACTCTTTTGCCTTCTGTGGACCAAGGATATCTGGGCAGTAGTAGTAAGAGGCTGCAGGTTTACAGGAGTTCACTGTGAAGGGGTGTCCTGTGTTTTAGTTTCATCTCTGGTGTAATTTTTTTTTTTTTGTTATTGTTGTTACTTAAGAACTAAAATGTAAATTGCCTTAACTAAATTAAATACAAAATCATGTTACAATAAAAATTTAAACATGGTAAAGAAAGTGCCCTTCCTCTGTGCTCCAGTATGTAACGGGGTTGTTATAAATAGAAATACAGAACAATCCAAAGACCAAGGTGCTCCACAACCCCATGCTCACCGCTCCAGCTGCTAAACATTAAAATATAGTATGATGCTCCAGTCAGGAGCTGAAGAATGCTACCATGAAAACTACCTTCAACACCAGCCTTGCTTTATGAAGGTTTGGATTAGAGCCTGCTGCAAAGTTTCAAATTCTTTCGCGACTTGCCAGGAAAACGCTGTTCAAATACATAAAAAGGAGCAGCTGTTGGTGCTGCCGGGAGCCAAGCAGTGTCCTGGCATAGCTGTGCTCTAGACACTCATCCTTCCCCAGCCAAGCAGTGCTGTAGCCACCCCAACTACAGTCCTGTGCCTCTGCTTCCCCAGAATAGACACTGATGCAAGCATTAAAGCTTTAAAAAGGAATAAAAATAGGCCACAGCAATGGGTTAATCATACCTGAAATTTGCTTATGGCCCTATGTACCAACACATCATTAAAACCTATCTTTATCCCTCAGATATGCAGCAACCCATACGGAACCGTCTCTTCCCACTGAGGGAAATCTGCATATAGGTAGCTCAACCAGCAACACACCGCTGCAGCACTTGATTGAAATCTCAATTAAACTCTTACACTGCTCCACTGTCACCATGGTAAACAGCCACCCTCGGTCCTCTCCTTCTCAAAAGGAAAATAAATGTGACAATTAAATTACCTCTCCCCCAGTTTCACTGTTACCAGTGCGAACAGAGAGAAACACAGGCATAGCTACGTTTTCACATCATCACTATTGTTATCTTCACAAGCAAATTTAAAGCTAACGTGGTTGCACCCACTTGCTCTGCGCATCTCCGGGTCGTTCTGTTTTTCATAACACAAAGGATCTGGTCTAACACCACAAAGTTCTTTCCTCTACACTACATTACTCCAATATGATTTCAGCACAGATGTGTTATGTCCTAGATTTGCATGAAAAAAAAGAGGGGGCACTAAAAATGAAGGGTGTAAGGTGTAGGTCTGAACAAAAATGCTGTTGCTAAGAGGAATAAATGGTTTTATTCATCATGGCAACATACAGTGCTTTAGGAATATATACAGTGGAGAATCTGGGAGTTAGCCTATCACTTCGAATCCTCTTCAGGTTTCTTGGCATAAAACTTTTCTCGCAGTTTTTTCCATGTCCCTTTTTTCATGTCTTCCATCTGTTTCAGAATGTCTGCAAAAGGGGAAAAGAGAGAGAGAGATGGGGAAAGAGGAAGAAGAGCAGAAAAGCAAAGGAATGAAAGCCCTCTTATAAAAGCTTTGCCTTACATATATTTTCCTTTTTTGACTTTACATCTTAATGAATTTCTATTTCAGGGCCTGAGGCCAGTTTGTTTTCCCTTCCAATCAATTGCGCGGGGAGTCCCTTATCACTAACAACTAATATTCAGTTTCCACGCGCTGCAATCAAAGTTAGGAACTGGAGCAGAACGAACTGCACTAGCTTCCTACATTGCGCTTAATAAATGATCTGGCTGAGAGTATTTCTGCACCATGGTACCCTCTTTTCTCTCTAAGTCTAATACAAAAGGAGAAATACTAAAGGGAATTTGACCGTGGTGAAACAGAAGCTGAGAATTTTTTGAATGATGCAGCAAACGTGCATTTCTTTCACATAGCTCCTACTATCTGATCTCAAAGAGCCCTTGCAAACCCTCTGCTGTTCCTGCCCAGTGCAAAATACAATTGACCTTTCGCCCGGATAGATAACTGAAGATCTCCTCAATTATTCCTGTACTCCTCATTAAACACCCTAATATACTTGCATGGCAGTCCCATTCTGTCCTTTAGTCACCGGTGTTTAGTAGAACTGTTGCAGTGAAGACCACAAAGACTAGAATGCACTTTATCTCCTGCACTGACTTATCCTGAAATCAAGCACAGTATTAGTACCTGTTGCTAATATCATCTTGCAATCTTCTACTGTCACTCCAGTGAAGCTTGTGTCTTTCAGGCGTGGATACTTCATAAATGACAAGTAGGTGAGAGAAGGAGAGAGAGAGAAAAAGATGTTACTTGTAGTGCATTAAAAAAGGTAAAAATGTCACCACACAGTGAGCTCATTTTCAGTCAAACTCTAAAAATTCTGCCCATCCGTACCAAGAACTATCATCTGCATTGTTCATACATGTCCCGGAGGCCAAGATGTCTGCAGCTTTCCCGGCGTGACCAAAGGCACCAGGTAGTGCTGCATCCACCTGACCGCTCGTTTGTCCGTTAGACATTCCCAGAAACCCTGCTGGGACGAGGCAGCCAACTGCAGTAGGTGGTGACTCACCCCCTAAAAGAGGGATGACAGTTAATGCCCAAGCTCACCTTGTTTTTGTAGTGGTTGGTGTGGATTCTGACTAAGCTCTCATACATTCGGTCACAGGTCTCCGGGTCAGCAATCTGTAAAGGGATAAAAGTATCACACAAGCCTTAAATGAGACCACCTCGTTTCAAGGCTTGTGAGAAGGACAGTCAGGGAGCAGCTTAGGTGACTTCTCAGTGCAATGTAGGATGCTGGTGACCCCTAATACGCTGCTCCAGAATGCAGATCAATCTCTTTCCCCTACGCTTCTCAGCACCTTGCCCTACAAGAATAACAAGGCATGTGATTTCCAGAACGGACCTTAAACTCTGCTCAAAAAGATCTGGCAGATCAACTGTGAATACACAGTTAATGAGATCATTGCTGGACAGTTTTCTTCTCATGTTTATTGGCCACTGCTGTGATATCTGTGAGACTTCTTGCTCACAGGCCAGTTTTGCCGCCTGTTTTATTCTAAAGCATCAGATAGGATCATGCACTAGGATGGAATTTAGAAAATCCCGGTGCAGGCTAAAAATAGTTTATAATTGGTTAGGGAAAAGCAGCATGAAAGACACTGAACAGCTTGTGAAGGGTAAATGGATTTCTATTTTGGTCGAGTAAGTTGGAAAGATTTTGCTAATACCTAAACCTCTGCTAGGTGCCTCAGACAGGTGCATCTGCCTTGCAGAGACATCTATTTAGCAGCGTGGATGGCACGTCATCTTGTTTTTCTATTTTACAATGGGGGCCAACTCGACCAGAACTCTGCACTGCTGCTCGATGACATCAAACATAAATGATTAAAACGGATACACGAATAAGAATAGTATCAACAGAAACATGTCAGGATAAAATGACACAGCTCATCTGTCCTTGGGACATTGGCACAGGTTCAGCCCCCTCTGCGCAAACCAGGAAAACTAAGGAAAAGCTCTCCTTCTCCGATAGGTAATGGCTGCTGCAGAAGATACAGGGACAGACAGACTGTCAAGAGTAAGCACTAGCACACTGCAGGTGATCTTCAGCTTAACGCATCCTGCAGTCACATTTCAAATGACCCCACTAGAGTTTTAGTAATAATAGCAGAAATAGCTATTAAGTGAGCAGCAGAAACAGTATCATCCCCCCGTAAAATCAGCAAATCTTATTCCACATGAATAAAACAGACATTAGACTGATAAAGTATCCTTTATGGTTCTAGTTCTTTTCTCACATTCCTCCTGCTGTCTGCCAGTATGTTTCCCTTTGCTGTATGAAGCCTTTATACATACAAATTGACATCAGTGCTGCAGGCATCAATTTAGATTTTCAAGATGAGTGGCAGTTTTGGGATCTTGCAGCCAATTGGTGCAGCAAATTCAGCTGTCCTGAGCATATGAAAAAGCAATAAGCACTTTCCGAAATGTCTGCTGCAGACTATTCCGGTGACCAATATAGAATTAGGTGCCTATAATGGCCCCTTGAAGTAGAAAATGCCTATCTGGAACAATGTTTTTATGCTAAGAAGGGGTACATTTCCATTCCACAGCACCACCTCCAAGCCTGTAAAGGTCTGCAGCCCAAGTCAAGCATTAGCTTCTTTGATTTATTTCAGCACCAAAGCCTAAACTCCAACACAATTACAACTGCAGCTGGAATCCAGTTTTATAACCGCTACATCTAACAGTGCATTTCAGTATGTACTACAGACTGTATTGCACTATCATCCTATCATCACAGTAAGCAAGACACACTAACTAACTGGATTCCAGCACGGCATTGACAAATTCACAGTGCTTTGTATCCCACTTCCATAATCACGGGAATGGGGCTCCCCAAAGCACGCAGTGTAAATGGTGGAAGAATGTGGCATACACCGCAGCACGCCCTGTGCGAGGAACGCAGCATGGCTGCTGGGGCCTGTCTTTTGAAGGCCTGTCCTGGGCCCTGAGGACAACGGAGGGAGGCCGTGGGGGGCCTTGAGGAGAACGGAGGGAGGCCCGTTTCACAGCAGAGCCCCCCAGGCACAACATTCTGCTCAACTGTAACCGCGAGAACTCCGAAAAAAAACCCCACGTCAGCACCAAGATCCCAGGGTTTGTGCCCAAAAACCGCCACAGCGTCCTCAGACCGACCGTTAAACTGCCGTAAGGGAAGAAGCGCCTGCGCGGCCCAGGCCCCGCCTCGCCCCCCCCCACCCCTCACAGGCCGCGGCCGCCGCGGGGTTGCCACCCTTCCCCCCACACACACGCCCTCACCTGCGTGTTCTCCCCTTCGCGGAAGGCCTGGGCTACCCGCTGCCGCAGGAAGACGCCCAGGTCCCGCTGCCGCTTGGTCTCCTCCACCGGCCACTCCTCGCAAAGCTTCAGGAACCGCCGGTACCTGGTGGCCGCCATCGCTGCCGGCGGCACCGGCCACGGGGGGATCACGTGACCTACGGCAGGCGAGAGGGGTCAGGCGGCGCCGCGCATGCGCAGAGCGGGACGGGCCCCTGCCGGGGGGAGATGGCGGAGGGGTGGGAAATGGCGCAGCCGCTCAGCCGTTCCTCCTGGGGGGCAGCACCGCAAAGCAGGGCCGGGGGGGTTCCCGAGAGGCTCCCCCATCCGTCTCCTACCCCTTCCGGGGGTTGCTTTCGGTGAGGGCGGGGAGAACTGCCAGGCCGGGCCCTCAGGCCGCTGCTGCCCGCGCAGGCCCAAGCCGCTGAAATGGCGGGGGTCGAGGCCTGGGGAGCAGCGCTGCTCCTCGTCAGGGCTGCGAGGGCCACCCGCGGTGGGTTCACGGCCTGCCCTGTGTTTTTGAAAGGCAGCTGATGAGAGTAGCCTGGCTTTGCCCATTCATTTGCTCGGTTGCTGCCTACGCTGCCAAGCGGCCTGCTTTGTGCGGCTGGCAAAGGGATCTTGCTCCTGCGGTGCTGCTAATACCCGGGCCAGGCAGCCAGCAGCGCGGCATGTAATAGCTACCTTCGTGCTTGGCTTCTGGCCATTTTAAAACCTAGAAAGGCTTGCCTGGTTTTACCCCTCTGCACGGGAAGTACATAAGCCTGTACGCTGGCTCTGAGCTACTCTTCTTGGCAGGCAAATGGTTAAATGCTTGATAATTGTGTGCTCAAATAAAAGGGGTGAAAAAAGAGGGAGCGGGGTGCCTTCTGTCACTTTTCAAGCAACAGGTTGCTGTTTTCTTCCCAGGCGGCTGAGGTGTGCAGCCAAGGGGTTGTTTTGCTCTGCTGACGAGGGCTTCTGGCTGCAGGGGTCACGCTCAGACCCTTCTCCGCCCTGGCCCGCTCCCAGACCTGGCATCCCGGTGCGCGCAGCCAGCAGGGATGCGGACGCTGAGGTGGGTCTGTTTCAACCCCATCAGCAGAGCTGGCAACAGCCACAGTTAGCACTGATCACAGGACCACGCTGCACGCGTGTGAGCCAAGACAATTGGTGACTCAAGCCTTTCACTACTGAAGCAGAGTGTTCGTGGCTTTTTTATAGTCTGTGAGCAAGAAACGTGCAACACTGTGAACAATATCCAGTAAATAATGAGGTCTTCCCTGATGGACTTTAGGCCAAGTAAAATACGCAACAGATGACTTAAATTTTCCAGCTATGAATTGTAGCAATTCACCAGCTGTATGCAGTAAAATACAAGTGAAGGGCTCTCCCTTGAGATCTGGTGTTTAAACCTGTGGAAAACAACTGCTTTTTTCAAAGCGTACAGCCCTAAACAAAAGATAACGTAACTTAAGGATCCTCTGGAAGTGAAAAAGAGATGGGCATCAAGTGAGAGTTACTTAGACAATTTTATTTATATCCCCACTCCCCAGTAATGGGGTTCTGTAGGTCTATTCCTTGTGTAAGGACATCTCTTTCACGTTTTCCCACACCATGCAGGAAGGAATTATGTTTGTTCCGTAATAATAAAATCTGTCCACAAAAGCTGTAAACATTTTGAGTCTTTTGTTATTGTCTCTTCCAAACACACACACGATATTTGTATCAAAGAATTTTTGGGTGACCTTTAGTGTCTAGTCCCTGACTCAATCTCACACTTTTTTTTAACTTTTTAACTTTTTTTAAGCAAAAATCCAACGATGTGAATGTTTTTTGGGATTGATAACTGTCAGAACCATGGCATTCCCTTACTTCCAGCCCCTACGGAGCCCTTTGCTTGGAAAGTTTCTGGAAAGTGAACAATCCCGCAGGGATATTAAACCTTTGCGAGCTCGAGTTCTTGGTCTGAGGCCCCCCCTGCTTTTACGCCTTAAGCAGTGCAGAACCTCTGCGGCATCTCGTCCGTCCGCGTTTCACCACCCGCGCTGTTGGGAGAACACCCGGCCGTCTCTCAGCGCTGGGCAGGTGGAGCCTGGATGTCAGGGGGGGTGCGTTTTTCTCTCCCACTTGTTGTCTCTGCCTTCAGCCCGTAGCGTCGAGCGTGAGTTGGAAGTCACGCTGCAATCTGTTCCGACCTGCCAGCTCACTGTAATAGTCTCGCTCAAATGCACAGTATCTCCTTAGCCCGCTTGGCTTCCTGAGTGTAGAGGTGAGCAGGTCCTATTTGATCATTAAGACTCTTTCAAGTAATGCTTTCTTTTGGCTCACAAATAAATCAAGGACAGCAGTAAAACAAGAAAGGAAAATAAATCTTCTGATGGATTGCAGGCAGAACAGATTCTTTCAGCTCTTTGCTTTTTACGCTTGAGTTCAGTAATGGCACGTAGCGGTTTTTTGCGCTTTCCTAGCAAGCTGTCCGTGCTCTCGTTCCATGCACGTGACATCCAGCAGCTGTGAGGGTCCCATACAACTGACCCGATGTACTTTTCAGGGCTATCGGTCACTAGTAAATCCAGGCTATTTCACAGAATTTGTCATTTTCCTTCTGAGATATTCTGAAGGATTTTGATGAGATTCTCCAGGCCGAAGATATAGCCGTGGTCTGGCCCATCGTAAGTGGTGTGATTGCATTTGGAGCCTTTGAAAGTGGTGTGGGCAAAGTCTATCATGCGGACATCGACTCTGGAGTGATTCGTGCCGTGTGGAGTGGTGCAGTTTGTTTTTTGGAAGTGAAGGTGATTATCCAAGGGTGCCGTGTTCTCCTTGTGCTCCTGTCCATCGTAAATGATGAGAAGTGAGCTGGAGTAGAACCTGTAAGAGCTTTGCTTCCTAATGACGGAGAGCAGAGCTTTCAGCCGCAGGATGATGGGCTCCAGGAGATCCGTTCGGAGGTGGTTACCGTTGCACAGGAACTGGCGCAAGGTTTGCCTGAATCCCTCCGGTGAGAGTTTCCTGCCATAATACTTATCTTTGCAGAGAAAATGGCCAGTGTCCGCTTGGTAAACCTTGAGGAAAGAGAGCAACAATCCAGATTCAGGTGGTCAGTTTTCCCAAAGCTCTAGATTTCGCCCTAATCGAAAAACTTCAGAGCCATGCTGAGGAATGGGACACAGATCCTCTGCAGTCTGGCGATACCTAGCAATGCTGGCAAGGTACTGCAGGCTTCTCGCTGAGCCCCACCGCCTGTCTTTTCTGGAGATTTAAACTATTCAATTTAAACCACTAGTGCAGATTCTTGTTGTACTGCTAGAAATCACCCCTTTGGGAAACCCAAATAGCTGTAAGTCATAGCCGTGTCACTAGTGATTTACAGCATTTTTCCCTCTGGCGATGGTAGGAGTTTGCAGCGGCACGGGAAGACCCCAGCTTTGTGCCTTCTTGCACTACGTAATGCACGGGTAGCAATAATCTTGCTTTCTTAAACACAGAGAGACAAGAAGTAGACAGAAATTTGTATGTGAGGCTCGGGTAGCGCTGACTAAGAAATGAAGGAGTGAATTTAGAATTAGCTCACACGCCAGTTGTAATTTAAAGGATAATCTGCTTGACAGAAGGATGTCAGAGACCAGAAAGGGACACAGGTTTTGACACCGAGTGTTTATGCCGCTCCATGTGTGCTTTATAATCATCATTGTCATAATTATCCTTCAGGCACAGCAGAACAACATTTTGAAACCTGCTTGAGAAGTGCGAGTGAAACAAATGGGTGGTTTCCAGGAGGAAGGGCAGTGATTTTGAGCAAGAGGAACCATAATATTTAGCACAAAATAAAGCCCTCGCTCTTGCAGTGACAGGCAGAGACAGCTCTGCCCAGGCACGAGCGGGGCAAGAGATGCTTTTTGGTTTTTCTTTTTTGCGCAGCAGCCAAGAGCTGAGCGTGAGAGGGGAATCTGTGTCCGTCTACAGGCAGATTCTCAGCTGGGGTAAACTGGTTCCAGCTGCCCGTACTGGTGGCAGTGGTGTGCGGGGTGGTGCTTATGTAGCCGAATCTCCCGAAGCCAAAGAGGGGATATGGGCAAGGGTCACCCCATATCTGCCGTATTCCATACTCTTCCCTAAGCATCCTCTCCTGTTGGAGGACAGGACACACAGCCGAGTGGCCAGTCCTTACAGCCTGTATTTGGAGGGAGACGGGAGTGAAACTGCTTCAATTTACACCAACAAAGAGTCCCTTTAGCTTTCCAGCTTGATTTCAAGCCGCGTGTCGGGCAAACACCAAAAGGACCGAGGCTCCCTCTTACCTGCATCCCACAGATGCGAACGCCCAGAGACGCAGAGGTGCTTTGTTCACACTTCTTGATGTGCCGGGCTTTCTTCTCCTCCGAGGCATCATCGCCGTGCTGCCGGGTTCCCATCTTTAAGTCCAGGATGCAGGGATAGTTGTATTTTGATACCACATTTTCAAGCAATAGAAACTCTGAACATGAATTAAGGGAAACCCAATACTTTTAAATTCTAATTGAAAGAGGTCTTAAATCAGAGCAACTGCTGACGCTCTCCATAATAGCTCACAACTGTAATGAGAGTTTCTGAGCCAATTTTACCAACATGTCATTGCTATAGGCCCCTTGCTGCCAATTTCAGTTAATTTACTGTAGTACAGTCCTACCAATTAAAGCACCAACAGCTCCATTCTCTAGTGACACGATAGCCCTGGGCTGTCAACCCGACACCTTGCCTCAGCGCCGGACTCGCTCCGCTGGGTGTGGGCGAAGTTGTTAAGCTGTATTACTCACATGACTGGTGGGTAATGAAGTGTAATAGGAAAATAAAAGGCGAGGCAGCTGCTAATTCCTCTATAGTTGTGTTTTTAAATGTATGCCAAGGGGATCCTTGACTTACGCTGAATACCTTTTACGGGAAGTGGTATTTGGTTTTGGTTTAGGGTTGTTTTTTTTTAGAATAGAATAGAACAGAACAGAATATTTCAGTTGGAAGGAACCTGCGATGATTGTTTAGTCCAACTGAACAGTGGGAGAAGATAACAGAGCAACTATATTCTGTATATTCTGTATTTTCCCAGGGACTGGGCAGAGGAGGGATGCATACCCCCTGTGATAAAGCGTACACTGATGATGAGCTGTTACTCACGGCCAAGGCTAGGATGGAGGGGAGAGAGGAAAAAGGATACGATGAAGTTTGTTCTCATTATGCTTGGAGGACATGCGGTTCAGGTGCTGCCTGTGACAGTGCAGTCCCCAGGGGTTGTAGCTGTTTCTTTCTGGCTGGTTTCTGTTTGCATCTTCCAAAAGTGAATCTGTGTGGTACTGAAGGTCTGTCCTCAATAGCATCTTCCCCGGGCAGCTAGACAAAACACACAAAAGAACACGTTTGGTTTATAAGCTCCAGAAGAGAATATTCCTCCCCCCCTCTCTTTTGTAGAGACTCAGACTTGATAAGGTGAATTTTCAGGGACTCTCAAAGGAAACATATTCATCATGTCCAACCTGCGGAGACCCTTTGTTACTCCGTAAAAGTAATTTTCAGAAAGCCAGCTATTGCTGCATGCCAATATTTTCTTTCATTATAATTTCAAAGTGTACTTGGCTCCTATGAAAAGCGCCATTCATAGCGCCAATGACCAGGAATCTCTATTTATCCACCTAACGGGCACAACACAGGCAAATTGTCCCACAATAGGAACGATTCCCAGTATAGAGGGGCTGGCTTTGAGAAGGGGAAGGAGGGAGCAAAGAGATTTGTTCTCCTTGGAGGGTCATTCTTTGATCTCACTCATTGAAAAACCATAACTCCCGTCACACCGAGGGCAGCGGACTCACGGTAGCAATATTGCACCCTTCAGTCAAAGCTGACCTAGGTCTTTTCTGAACCAGTTTAAGAGGGAATATGTCTTGTGGAAAGCCCCTGCAAGCCCTAAGGTCATGGTGTGCTTAAAAGCACTGTGATGCCTTTCAGAGACAGCTCTCCCCTGGGATGAGGACAGGATCGAGCCACCCTCGAGGCTGCTACTTCTGGCTGGTTACCAGCAGAAGGGTGTTCGTTGCGTGCTGTGTGCTTGGTGGCTCTTCTCCTGGGGCCTCTCCTCCTTTTGGAGCACGCGGTGCTCCGAGGAAACAGGTTTAAAGCGGAGTTTGAGGCACATATTTGAGTAACAGCATCGCAGCGACAGCCAAATCTGCCCCGCTCTGTCATCAAGAGATGAACCACGAAGCCACCAAGCTGGGCTTTGCTTTCTTCGCCTTGGCTGGGCATTGCTTTTGCTCACTTTGCTTTAAACCAGGAGTTGTACCACCAAAACCATCCCAGTTAGACCCTACCCAAAGGGGCAGGCGAGGGGCAGGAGGAGGTCTGCAGGGAGCAGCAGACCCTCACCTGTCTTTGAAGGTCTTGGTGAGCTGCGTGTGACTCCACTTGACGCATGTGTGCTCGCTGCCGGTGCCGGTGCTGGCAGCCCACTTGCATTTGTGCCATATCGTCACCGAGGAGTCGCCGATGGCGTTATCCAGCCGGCCGCAGCTCTCCGCCTGCAGGCTGGGGCTGGCGAGCAGGGTGAGGTTGCCGAGGCTGTCCTTTTTGAGGTGCACGGAAACGATGCCTAGACAAAAAAGGGGAAAAAACCAAACCAGAATGAGATTAACCTGTGGGTTACCGTACAGGCTTGGCCACCATCTGCACCAGCCCGAGGTGGTCCAGCCTCCCTGAGAGGGCTGGCACTCAGCAGGACAGTTGCCTCCTTGGTTTTTAGTGGCCTCTCACACTGATCCTGCTCTGATTTGAGGTCCAATAAACACCATTAGTCTGAGACCCTGGAAAACAGCCACAGGCTTTTCTAATGTTCCCTCCTCTGGAGGCTCGGCTTGAAACCTGCCTCCTCTGAACATCATGTTCCTTTGTCCTCCATCCCTTCAGGCTCTGCTATGCCGCAAGTGACCCAGCAAAGACCCCTGCGTTGGACCCGGAGCTCCTGGGTTATTTATGACAAGGGATTTAGGTCTCACTTTTTAAGACAGGGCAAGGTTGGAAATGCTTTTCATTGGCAGGAAGCAAAGGGAGGGTTTGGGGACTAGGAATTTTCCAAAGACAACCAGCATGCCAGCTCCTTCCTTTAATTGGAGAGGCCCCAGGAGTAAAGGCAGAGGCATGTGCATGGGCTGGCAGCGCTGCCCGCGTACGTGATGCCCGAACATTGTCATGGTCGTGTCCTTCCCCAAGCGCCCAAGGACCAGCACCACCCAAATGGCCGATGGGAGAGACCCGTACATGTCCCGTGTTCATGCACAAGGGGGAACATGACCGTGAGCGGGGATTATTACTTTCCACCCTAAGTGCTTAAAACACTATTGTGTATTTTAGCATTGCAATTTTTCCCTGACTCTAGCGGGAATCACAGGGCTCAGATGCCATTCACCCCATCACAGATTTAGCCCAGCCTCAGCCCATCCCTGGCACAGGGACGGCTGCCTCCGCGTCTCAAATGACAGAGCAGGAATGGCCCATGGTTGGCATGCCAGACGGCTCTGACCTTTCTGGGAAAGGCTGATAACCGCAGTCCTGCTCCTGCAGCCCTCTGTCGGGGCTGTCTGAGCCTCTCAAAGCAGCGGAGGCATTTTTAGAGCATCCCCGCTTTGGGTCTCAGGGGGGATGCCAGCCGCATGAGTCGTACCCTGCTGCTTTCCAGTCTAGCTGCAGGAAGGCAGATCCAAAAGAGCACGGTGGAGGGTTGTTGGACCAGCAAAACTCATCACTGGAAAGAGCCCCCCTCCCATTTGGCAACGCATGGAGCTGGGTTTTATCCAACTGTCCCCAGGGTATCCTCGCTTGGTCTGTTGGGCACTGTGGGGAGATGCATTTCGGCAGCTTAACAAACAAGGGAGCTCTGTTTTTCCAAGCAAATTTGCCAAAGCAAATAAATATGCAAACTCCCTCCTCTCCATGTAAAGCGAGATTATGGGGAGCAAATACAGGCAGAAGGATTTGCCCTCTGTGTGCGTGTGCGCGCGGAGTCCTGCCTGCTGAGTTTTGCTGACAGAGCGAGGTTTTCACTGCCTGAATTGCCACAGCCCGGTGTGTCTGCAGCCACCGGCCACCTCTGCTAGGCTCAGGGTGCCCATACCTCCCCAGGTCCTGCACCCCGTAACCCTCCAGCTCCAGCTGTATTCGGATGCGCTTCCCTCCCCTGCTCCGTACAGCCCCTCTGCTCAGGTACCACAACCATTGCTGTTCCCTTTTGCTGTAAAATCAGCACTAATCTGAGCAGCGTGCCGTGGCAGGCTTGGTTAAATCGACTAATTTTGCACTGCAATGGGGGAGGAATACACACAGGCTGCTTTGCTAAGGGAGCTGGGGGGCTGGAAGCCTTAATTAGGGGGTAAGTAATATTTTTAGCTATCTCAGTCCTTTGCTCACAGTGATGGTGAGCGCGGGGAGCTCTGTCTTCCTCGGGCTCCAACGTTACCCACCTTTCACTGAATCCCGTTCGTAAAAATCCCATTTTACAGGTAACTGAGAGCAAGTGAAATTCCTATCAGCTCGGATACCTGCTTTGAATTTTCACGGGAGGTAGGCCGGCAAAAAAAGCCAGCCTATCTTTTGCCTAAATCAAAGCCTTTTTATTTTTAAAAAGTCACTGCGAGGCGAACGGAGTCCTGGATTCCCAATCTAGCGCTCCGCCTCAGTTACGGCGCTGTAGCAGCCTGTAACCTTAAAAACTGCCCCAATTACATATCTGCAAGTCAATGGAGCTGTGCTGATTTGCATAGTGCTGACAATCTGGCCCTAAAAACGTTATATATAGCATGAAACTAAGAGTTCTTAAGTATCTTAAATTAATATGAAAATTAATGGGGAGATTTTTCAAAGGCAAGAATGAGCAGTTAAATTGCCAGGGAATGTGATCGTCTCACTCCTTCCAGCTGAAGACTTTGCCTTCAAAAAGCTGCGTTTCAGCCTGAAAAATACTTTTGTTTCCTGGTGTGCTTCCATACGGGGTTTGCATATGTCCTGCAAGTGACCTACGTGTGCAAACCAAACCTGTAACAGATGGCTACCGGCCTTCTCTTTTATGGCAACAGGAAAAGAGCTATCTGGGAGCAAAGGTGTATTTAGGTACTTCTCTTTGCTGGCCTTTTAGTGTCACCCAAACTGCCAGCCCCCTCCTGTCCGGCACCAGCGGGTATTTATGGCTGCTGTCACCATGCTGGTGGCATCCCGGTCATCCTCAGGAGCGTTTTGCTCTGTAGCTCTGCCCTCATGGGTTTATTTTTAAATTTACAAGTGCATGTATTTACTGCCGCGTGCAATAGGAATCTGAGCAGAACCGGGCTTGAAAACAAGCCCAGCATCCCCTTTGCAAGCTCGGCTCGGGGCAGGCGGAGGTTTGCGAGGGGGTGGGGTGGGGGCAAAGCCCGTCCCAAGGTCACCAACCTGCCTGAAACGGTTAAGCGAGCGGTGGACATTCTTTTTAAGCGGCCAACTCCATGTTCGATTTGAATGATGACATTTGATCACCATTGCACATAATGTCACCATTACATAATGGTCCCCGAGCCGCGTCCCCCCCCCGCGGCCTAAGAATAGAGATGAGGAACACGGACACGTGTGAAGAGGGGATGAAGACCTCAGGATTATCCCCCCTGATGCTCATCTCCCCCGTCACCCTCGTGGGAAAACGTTCCACCTCTTTAATTTTCCCCGGCGGTCAGGACTGGGACAGTTATAATCAGAATTAAAAATGTGCGTGCCCAATGCCAAATTGGAGAGGAATTGCTATTTAATTACCCCTCGTCGCAAAACTCGCTGGGACTTGCAATGGAAGAGAAAAAGAAGACAAAAAGGTATTAATAACCGGGCCACCGCTGAACTGATAGGCTGGGACTGCTTAACATCTTTATTAGAGAGGCAGAGCAGGGCCCAGCTCTCCAGAACCGAACCCTGGCCCCTGCTAAAGAAAACCGCTTAGAGAAAGACTTTTTTCTTTCTTAAGCATCTTTTTAATATGGTCCCATAAATCTGCAAAGGCCCCTGACTTTCTGGGAAAGGGAGAGATTGGATTGGAAGCGCATCGAAACCGCGGCTGACACTTTGAGCTCTTTTCTGTAACGCTGAAGGACCAAAAGATATTTTAAGTTTTTAGGTGACAGCTGAGCTTCTCACCTCTCACAAAAATCCAGGGTCGGGAGCTTTATGAGCAGCATAAGTCTGGCAGTAAAAGCAGAAATAGTGAGGGAATAAGAAAGGGAGGGAGGGAGGATGGCTTTAAAAAATATGCCAGGACCCCCGCAGACACCGAGTGCTGATTTTCAGTAGCCCGGTTGAGAAATTCAGCTGGGAAAGTGGTGCAGGGCAAGGAGAGTCAGGGACAGGGAAACTGAAGGGGGGACCGGGCAGTGATGGGGGACACTGGGCAGAGGTGGGGGGCATGGAGCAGAGGGGCAGGCGGGAGGCTCTCCCCTGTCCCGGGAACGTCTCCCTTGTGGCAGAACAGCCACCTGGATGGGATTTTTAAGAAGTTAAGTGGTCCGTGCCTCTGGTTTTCCAGGGATCAGGGCTTACAGGAGCACTGGGGGGAGTGGGGCTTGGCTAAGGTGGAGCAACCAGCAAAAGTGATGCTTGAGACAACTCTGGGCTGTTTTTTCAGGCTCAGTGTTTCATGGTGGCCCCAAGGACCGACTCTCCCCCAGCTCGTGCTGGTGCCAACCCTGCCCCTTTCCTTGCTCTCCCCACACAAACCTTCACCTCCTCTGAAACCAAGGCCTGGAGCAACGGGACCACGCACATGGGCACCCCGAGCTCTGCCCTGGGTACAGAACACCTTTTTTATCAGGGATACTAATTCAAAGCTCCACTGAACAGGGCACGTAATGCGTCAGATCTTGGGAATCCTGTTTGGAACAAGACTGTGCTGGTCCCTGCACCTATTCAGTGCCGCCATTCGCATGCCATCAGACCAACCTAGCTGGGGCCATGACCTGCAAAATCCTCAAAGCGAACACTGTTGGGAAACCCCAGCCTATTCCTGTCCCTTGTTCTCTGTTTTTTCTGGGTTTACCCTCTCTGTCTTGCTCCTGGGCTACCCAGGCTCTCAGCTCCCTCGGAGGGGATCGTGTCCATGCACTCAGCCTCCACCTTCTCGTGCCTGTCCCACTTGGGAGCAAACCAGTTTCATCCCTGCTTGACATAACGAGCGTCCCCTGTGTTACCAAGGCTGACCATGGCAGCAAGGGGATGGGCAGAGGGGAGGATCTCCTGGTGCCATCAGCCAGCGCTCAACCCTTATTAGCCATCAGAGACTCCCCCCATCAGCCACAGAGGCCCAGGAAACCCTCCCAGCCTCCCAGACCTGCTCCTGTGCGCACACTCACGCGGGAAGCGTCCTTGCTTACCAAAACCTGCACGAGTGATGGGGCTCCACAGCTCGGAGCCAGCCCCGACCGAGTCCCACCAGCCCTTCTCCCAGTCTCAGGACTAATCCCAGTGACAACACCGGCCCTTAGCTCCTTCCCCAGTCTCTCCCCTTACCTTTATACTGGGGCGTGAACTGCCTCATGGCCAAGGGCAGTGACTCGTAGAAGCTCAGCTCCTGCGAGACCAGGGGCTTGCAGACCGTGTGCTCGTCGTACTTCATCATGCTCATGTGGCCGCCCACCTGGTGGACGAAGGGCTCCAGGAGGACGGCGGTCCTGCTCTCGCTGGGCTCCAGAGGGCTCTGCCCCACCATGGTGCTGGGCGAAAGGCGGACGGGGGGGTCGCTCCCCTTTAGTAGCAGCGAAGGGAGATCAGGAGCGGGATTTGGGACATACTCCGCTGGGCCAGTTAACACCCACGCTGGATCTTCACCGACAGTGTCTGCAAAACAGAGGGTATGGGGGAGCGTGAGAAGGGGGGACGAGCCACCACGAAGCCACCATCTGCGCCGGCATCCCGCAGCCAGGGCTGGGCATCGAGAGCGCAGCCGGGTGGGATGAGGTCTTCAGGTGCCCAGGGGCTGGCAGGGAGCCCCAGCCTGAAATAGAGAGTCCAGAAACGACCCAATTTAGACCTGTTCAGGGCAAAAGAAAGAGAGGGGAATGATCGAGAAGAGCTATCAGGTTAATGCGGTGGCCCCGTCAAAGCAGCTGGATCAGGGCATTCCTTGGGCTGGTAATGCCAGGTTATTAATACGCTGTATTAATGACACCCCTTGCTGTGAAACAGCCCCAGTTTGCCTTACGAGACAGCGTTAATGATGGTCCTAGTCTTTCCCAAGTTAGAACATTCCTTCCAGAGGAGGTTTATTAATAAAGCGTCTGGACTCCCTGGGCAGTCCCTTGCCCCTTAACGCTGCTGATGGGGTTATCAACATTTTCTGCACCTTCGAAAGAAACCTCAGTTTGGGACATTCCCTGTCATTTAACACCAGAGCATTAGCAGGAGCGTTTCCTCCACTGTGCTAACACGTGGCACGAAGATGTGTCAAACCAGCACTGAGATGGTTTGCACCCAAGCGCCGGCTCCCCTGAGCTCTCTCTGCTGCAGCCCAGCAGATCCATTCCTGATTCCAGTCCCCGAGAGAGATTCCTCCTTGATTTTGATAGCAACAAGTCTGGGCTATAAAACAGTAAGGTAGGAGGAGCCCAGACATGGACCACACCTGTGCTGTACTGCCTTGGTTTCCCCTGCATCACCCACCCCTTCACTTTATTCTTTGCAAGAAGCCCACGGGTGGCTCTTGCTCTGGTGGACGTGGGGCAGGGGAATCCCGCAGCCCCTGAGGAAGACAAAAGGCAGCTGAGCTAGTATTTACACTGGAGAGGCATCTGGCTTCATACCATCGAGGCATTAAAATCAGAGGAAGACACTCCAGGCCCCAAATTAAAAGGGATGGGGAAAATAAAAA
>VYZM01018750.1:338827-361308 GCA_013398915.1 Dromas ardeola | reverse complement strand
AAAAAAAAAAAAATCATCCTTTTGAGGACTGGTGCATGTTCCTGCAGCCCTCAAAAAGGGTGTGCGGAGCCCTGGTTTGCCTGTCCCTGTTAGCACGGGTGATTTTCTCCTTGTTCCTCCAGCCGCAGCCTGGCTTGGGGAGTTTTGCATCCGATTTTTGCTAGAAGAAACCCAGCGCAGTTGATAATAACGTCTTTGGAAGAGCCGTTTCTCTCTAGCAAAGCCTCCAGGATGTGTTGCTGGGTGAGCGACACCACCTCTGCCAACCCCAAGCCTTGCTGGGAACCAGGCAAGGTGATGCCAACACCGTCACCCCCTCCTTGACCGGGAGACACCGAAGAGCCGAGGGATGCTGGTACCTCCCTGCTCCCGCCAGGAATAAACCCGGCGTTTCCCATTGCGGGCAGCCGCTGCCGGCTCTCCGCAGGGAGGGCAGAGCCTTTTCCCCAGTGCCGGCACTTCCAGCCCAATCCAGGAGCTTTCTCCACTGAAACGCAGCGTGTTCCTCACCCTGCGACAAAGAGCCCGAGCTCTGCTGCTTGAATTTCCCCTTCGCCCTCCTCCTGCTGCAATTAAACCGCCGAACAAACGAGCCCTCGGCGCAGGTTTGTGTTTCGCTTGGAGGAGTGGGATGAAGCGGGTGGAAGGGGGAGAAGAAACACTCCAACCTCTGGAACACACGGAGCAGCTCCTTTACCTTCCCCCAAGGGGTTGGGGGGGCATTCCCCCCCCTCCCCCCAATTTTTCTATTCTTTCGTCATCCTTTGGAGAGGAATTTCTCCTCTGCAGTTCCCAGCCTGTAGCAGCCAGCGGGAACAAAGCCCGGCTGCTCAGGTGAGTGCTTTTCAGCCGGGGAAGAAGGCAGCTCTTCAGAGCTTTTCGAGAAGTTAATAAAAGCATTTAGCATTTTGTTAAGTCGCGGCAACCTTTAAAGAGGATTTCTGCCGCAAAAGCTGTAGGTTTGTCGTGGCTTTGGGGGGGTTTTTTATCCCTCCTTAAAAAAAAAAAAAAAAAAAAGAGAGAANNNNAAAAAGAAAAAAAAAAAGAGAGAGAAAAGCAAAAAGCGGATTTGTCGTAACACCCCTTTGGAGCAGAGGGAGCAACATGACTTCAAACCAGTATTTATTGCTTCAGAGCCAGTCCAAGGCTGAAAACTCAGCTCACATAACACACTTACAATTCTGGCAACCTTGGCATCGCCGAGAGAGTTGGGGGGAAAAAAAAACAACCTCCAAACAATTTGATCAGGCTCTTATTGTTTTCTCTTAGGCGAAACTCGGAGCAAGATTTGCAGTAAGAGAAAGGGGCTCTTTTCATTTGGTTTATGCTCTGAAGCAGCTCGTCCATTCGAAGCAGATAAATGTTACCGCAAACACTTACTGAGCTGCTCTGAGCTCCTCTGAAACAAGACACTCTTGAAATAAATCACCTCTGCCAGCTCAAGTTATCGCAAACGCCAAAAGATATTTACGTCACTAAAAATACACGGAATTACAGATAAATCTGTATCCTCAAAAACAAAACCAGAAACCTTGACTATTTCTCCCCTGTATAGAAAAAAAAACAGGCAACCCAGGCACTGCGGATGAAGATGAGTCAGAAAATATTGGGGAAGGGAAATACAGAGAACTCCTCTCTCCAGGAAAAATAAAATAAAAAAAAATTTAAAACATCTGCATCTCCCGGCTCTTCTCCCCGGTGGCTGTCAGAACACACCACCTTCCCTTCGCAGCAGCATCACTGGCCTGAGCCAGACCTGCGTTTTTAAGGACCATGAACGTGTGTCGAGGACCTGTTGGGCTGATGGACACCACCGTGTCCCCACCGTGGGGACACCGATGGCCGGGTACCGTTGCCGCCTGCCCTGCTCTCACCAGGGGCCAAATGTCAAAAGAATCTGAGCTAAACAGCTTATTTACTCCCAACTCTAAACGCGGCCAAAAGAAATCAAGCAGATTAAATTCTCTCCTCTTCAATTCCTGCCTGCTCCATCCCGTTCCAAGCAGAACCGAGTCTGACGCGCTGGGGGCAAAACGCAGAGAGCCCGACCCTCGCAGAAAAGCCCAAACCTCGTCAAGGGCTGGGGTCCTCTTAGCAGAAATACTTTGGAATATTTAAAAGCAAAAACTTCAAAACCAAGCGCTCTGTCAGCACAAGACCATGTTCTTAGTCTTATATATCACATTTAACACCTTTACCTCTGGGAGACCCGCTTCCCTGGAGCATCTCAGAGCACCCTGCCGCAAAGTCGGCTTTCAAGCACTGCAGGGGGCTGCTAATTGTTGGGGGGGTTTTTTTTGCTTCATTAAAGGCAAGAAAATAACGTAGCTATTAATTTGAAGAGACACGCAATGGCCGTAGCTCTTGGCACTGGAGCTGACCTGGATTCAAAGCCAGGTCCTGCGCCGGGCGCCAGCCCAGCCTGACAGCGACGTGCGGGCGAAGCCCGATCGCCCCGTCTCCCTTCAGCCTTCAGCCTCATCCCTCCAAACTCCGCCACATCTTGGCCATAAGGACAGTCCTGCCGGTTCCAGCTCAGAGCCCATCCCAGCAGGGCTGGACGCAGACTCAGGCTGTTTGCAGGGGCAGGCAAAGGGCTACAGCCCTCAATGAGCCTCCAAATCTGCCTTTCCTGGTCTTCCCTCGTCTGCAGCCAAAGTCAGAAATGCTTACAGGGCAGCATCACGCCGGGAGCGAAAAGCTCAGCTCTCGGCAAGAAACCCAGCTCCAACCATCCTGCCATAAATCCTTAACGTGCAGGAACCCTCGGCTCTTTTATCTTACGTTTTCTTTCCTGAAAGAAAATGCTGTTCCTAAAGTCGATGACTGGTCCCTCCTGAAGAAGATGCAAAGATTTGGTTTCCTGCGCTGAAGGATTTATTTGGCTGCTTTGCGGCAAGCAGCAGGATGGATGGGGGAGAGAGGGGAGTCGCGTTATCTGGGGCTGCTGCCACCCCCTTACCACCCCCCGGGGCTGACCCGGGCATCGAGAGACGGTGCGGGGCGGGAGCCGGGCCAGGGAGGGCCAGGCTTCCCAGCAGGACACGTGCCTTTGGACCACCATAGCGAGCCTGGGGCTGCCGGCAGTGCCACGGGATGGGGTCCCGTGGGAAAGGGCACGGGTGCCCTCACCCCCCCGGACCAATTTCAGCCTTTCACACCACCTGCCTTTCTGCCCAGCCCCTCCGTGCTTTCCAGCAATGGCACGAGCGCGATGGAGAATCGAAAGCCGCCAAGCTCATGTTTTGCAGACCCCTGGGATGCTCCAGAGGTTCGCACCAGCCCCTCCAGGTGCCAGCTGTCCCCCCGCCCCGGCTCCCATCCTTTCCTGCAAACCAGGGCTGTGCTTGGAGCCTCCCGAATAACATCCCGCCCGCTCTCCAAAACGAAGCACTTCTTCATCCCGCCCTGGAAGGCGGCCGGCGCTGATGCAGAAGCCGCCCTGGAGCTCACCTACTGGGTGCGGGTGGCCGGCCGGGGCTGGGTGCTGAGCGTGGGCTCGGGGCGCTGCCGGGGCTGCGTTTCTCGCTGCTTCTCAGCGTGGTTCGAGTGTGAGAAATGAAGGAGCGGGGGGAGCCTGCGGGAATTTTGGGCCATCACCTGACTGCTGCCGTCGGTGCTGGCAAGCGCCTGGTATGTCCAGCTGACAGCTGAGCTTTAAAGCGGGGAGAGACACCCTTGGGTGGCGAAGGAAAACAAAGCCGCGTGTGCGAGAGGGTTAAGGATGGAGGGAGAAGGGGCCGGCCGTGTGTGAGGCTTTCCAGAAAGCGTGGCCACGCTCTGGCTAACCTTTTGCAATAGCCTGCCCAGGAAAACAACTGTTGCTTTTTTCTGGTGTGTTTTCCACCCTACCACCCACAAAAGCCCCCCCGGCTCAGCCCCGCTGGTGTTTATCACTTCCCTGGGGAGAAGGTTGGGGGCTGGTGGCGGGAATGGGATGGACACCAGCTTCCCAGAGCTCCCAGCAAACAAAGCCACCGGCTGTTTGCTCCCTGCCTGGGGAAAACACGCCAGGGGAGAATGAGCAAAGGGGCTGCGAGCGCTGGAGGGAGGCGGCGAGAGGAGGCAGGATGCTGCAGGACAGACCGAATCACCAGTCTTTTTGGCAAAGAAAAGCTATTTACGGCAAAGGGGGGCAAGGCACGGGGCGAGAGCTGGGCAGCAGGTGAGTGGATCAGGGAGCGGAGCCTGCAGATGCCCAGCCCCGGACCCTGCCAACAGCCTTGTGCAGGGAAAAACGACACCGCGGCACGTTGGGACTGGTGGGGGAATGGAAAAGTCCCAGGGAGCTTCCTGCCAGGGCCGAATTGTCTCCTCCAGCGAGTCAAGGACAGTGTGTGTGTGTGTGTGTGTGTCCCTCCGGACCCCCTCCACCCACAGGGAGAAACAAACACCCACTGCCGGGCATCCGCTGCAGCACATGTCAAGGGCCAGCTGCCCTGGACATGCCGTGCCAGCCCCATCCATCCCAAGAAAACACGACCCATCTATTATTTAAGGGATCCAGGCATCCCCCAGGACAAGCAGGGGGTGGTACCCCCTCTCATCCCCCCATACTGGGGGTCCTGGACCAGTGCCCAGTGATAACCCGGGGGACATTAGTAAATCAGTGCCCACGACTGGGACCCCGCGGGCTGCGATGGGGAAGGCGCTGGGAGGGGCTTTGCAACAAAACAGCAGGAGGTTGGGAAGAAAATCCTGCTGTTGAGATAACGATTGATGGATGTGGTAATTCTCACTAACTGGAGGGGAGAAAACAGGCTCACAAAGACCAGAGGGATCGAACTGATGGTCAGGGGCAGAGGCTGAGATTAAAGATGAGGATGAAACACAGACCCCCTGATACCCAAGCCCTGACTTCACTGCTGTACGCTGGTATTTTAGATCAGGAAAGTGCTTTCTTTTTAAAAAAAAAAGCTTGGTTTCTGAAGGAAAAAAAGCTGATGCAGGCACTCTGCGAGGCCAGCCACGGCGCATCCACCCCTACCAACAACTTCTGAACCCATCGGCCAATCTCAGCAAAAGGCAATAGAGGCATCAAAAATTCAGGGTGTAAATTCCCCAGGACTGGGGGAGAACGAGCGACCTCTCCCGCCAGGGTGCCTTGCTTGGCCATGGGAAACACGCTCCTGTCCTCCCCTTCCCTGCTGCAACCCCCTCGCCACAGCATCGTCCCTGGTCGCATCCCCTCAGCAGATGGCTGAGCTGTAGGTTGTCCTTAAATGTTGCTGCTGTAGGGTTGTGGAGACCTCACGCTCTATAGCATACCCCCGATGAGAGACAGAGGCTTTCGGTGGGTTTACGTGCCGTTAAAGGGGACAGCGATGCGAGGAAGGGCCAACCCAGACCTGGGGATGCTGGTGCAGACCTGGACCCAGCTGCTACCTTCTCCATCCCACCTGAGCTTAAATAGACAGGGCTTAGCACCAAAACCGCTGTCTCTCCTGGGACAGGGGTACAGGTGATACAGCCCAGAGCTGTCCCGGGGTTGAAGGACCTCTTGCCCTTCAGCAAGCCAGGGTGATGGATGCAGACACCAGCTGCCTCTCCTGTGCAGCTGGAAAAGGCTCAGCATCACAGGGCGGCATCCCCGCGTGCCACCGCTCAGCATCACAGACCATCCCAGCAGCAGGAACATGCTGGTTCCCAGCATCTGCTTCTCCCTCCTCCCATCCCCTAAGTCCAGCTGGTCTTGGCTTTTCCTCCTCCTTTTCCAGGACAGAGGGGGCAGGTCTCCAAGCCAGCTCTCCCTCACCATGCTACCACGTGGGTGGCACAGGCAAGCAGCGAGTCCCAACATCCCTTATTCTCACCTTCAAGCACTACAGCACATTGCTCCAAAAACCCCCCGAAAAGAGAAGCCAAGCCAGTATGCGATCCCCAAACACGCCAGGCTTTAAGTCTAATCGTTATTGAGCTGGTAGGAGGGGGCTGGGACCATGCTGGGGTGGTCCCTTGGGCTCAGTGAGAGGCAGGACCGAGCACCCAGCTTTGCCCCGTGGCCCCAGGGAGCCCAGCACGAGTGTCCGGCTGCTGCAGCACATCACCGGCGCAGACCTTTCTCCTTGGCAGAAGCCCGTCCTGCTGGATATCGTATGTATTTTTAATGCGTGTGTTAATTGAAGCAATCTCATTTTTATGTCGGGCGTATTGCCGGGTGGGGAGACATGTCCTTTGCAGTTATCGCTCCATTAAAACAAGCGCGCGGAGGATGCTCGAGCCGGAGCACGGGAGCGGCTGCGGGGTCCCCGCGCAGGCAGCCGGGCTGATTGCCGCTGCCGCACGGCCGCAGAGGCAATTACTCAGCCTCTTGTAAAAAGCAGAGCACTCTAAGGGGAGAGCAATCCTGGCTCATATTAAAACTATGCTAATTAGGAACTAATTACGGGCACAAAGATATTATTACCCTTGGCTAGCCTGCAGGCTGCCGCCTCGGTCCCGGCTCCAAACCTCTCCCAGCCCGGCCCAGGCGCGGGGCAGGGTGGGCAGGTTGTCGTCTACAGAAGAGGATGCCAAGGCTGGAGTGAGCCAGGGCTGCCCGGTCCCCAGCCCCCGGGTAACCTCAGCACCACCGCGCCTCATCCTGACACGACCTGTGCAGGGCCCTTCTCATATTAAACCACCGCATTTCTATCTGCGGGGAGAGCTGGAATAAAGCTGCGTGACTGAGGATTGCCTTGGACATTAAAGAAAAACAACAAAAACTGCCGAGGACACGCAGGGACCTGACGCTGACCCCGTTGTGCTGTGCCCATCCTTTCCCATCCTGCACAGATGCCAACGGCGCAGGTTTTCCCCCTTTCCATCTCTAAAGGCTTTGGATGATCCTTAAGTCTTTGCTGTTGCTTTATCCTCCACCCTCTCCCGGGACGGGCAGCTGTGCCTGATGGGAGCTGCCACCACGGCATGGTGACACCAGGACAGCCAGGCTGGGTCACCTCCTTGCCCCGAGCCAGCGCCGGGATGGAAATGCCCTTCATGCTGCTGCTGGGTGCTGGAGCCTCACCTGGTGGCTGGCACACACACACGTAGCCCCTTGTCGAGGTGTCCTTGCTGCTGGTGGCACCTCTGGGACTCCGGCTGGGAGCAAAGCAGGAGCTGCTCTCCTGGAGCGGGCACGGGGACCAGCCCTGGACCCGTTTCTGAGCAGGTTTAGATGGAAGCAGCTCAACTGCACCCCACGAGCCCAGCCCTGCTCCCAGCCACCCTTGGTGTTTTCCTCTGCTGATGCTGTTTGGATGCCAAGAGCTGTTTTGAACCTGGGATGTAAACACTGAATCTGGCCATATACAGCAGGTCACCGTGAAGTGACACAGGGCAGGTGGTCTCCTCCATCAGAGAGGACATCAGCGGAGGTTCTGGTGTCCCCCAGGGAGCTGCTGCTCTGCCAGGAGCTGGGGAAGGGGGAGCTCGGGGGGTTCCTGCGGTGCAGAGCCCACGCTGTGCCCCTGGGTGAGGTGAGCCCAAAGCCAAGCAAGGTTTCCATAACCCACTGGGGTCTCCTCGTTCAAAGACACCCGTGGGCTTTGCATCAGACCTCACCAGCCTTACAGAAGTGTGCCTACAAAAATAAGGTGCTGTGAGGTGAACGCAGAGGTCTGGTCCCCGCGTCGGAGCCTGCTCTGCTGGCAGCCCCCCGAGGGGCAGGGAGGTGGGACAGGACTCACACCTCACTCTCCACAAGAGCGAGGGTCCCTTCATTAACGTGCACAAAAAACCTTTTGCAACACCTACCTGGAGGCTGTTTCTTAAAGGTTGAAGGAAGCCACGGTGGAAATGCCAGGGGAGGCAGCGGGGAGTGATTGCTTCGGACAGGGGCCGTGCCGGAGGGAGGCGCCTTCGGGCAGGACTCACTGGCCACGCTCCTTCTTCTCCGGTTCCCCTTGATCTTTCCAGGAGAACTGGCACAGCGCCCTGACTCCGCGCCCCATAAATAAGGCACAGCATCAGCTGTCATGTCAGCAGGAGACAAAACATTTAATGTGAAAGGCTTTAAATGGAAGCAGGAAATGAAAAGATAAAGGGCAAATTTTATTTTAGATTCCTTGTTGGTACATATTTTCCTTCCTGACAGTAAAGGGATGTGACGGCTTTATCAGCCCACCGTTGGAGAATTTATTTATAGAAACTTAATACTTTGCAAGAAAGTGGGAGGGGGACGTTAGCGACTCTTGAGTGAAGGCAAGTTGTAAGGAGAGCAGGGCAGGGGGACGAAGAACCCAGCCAGTCCCTCTTCTTTGAATGGACCTGGGGTTCTGGGAAAAACCGCTGGTACCACAGAAATTATCCATACGGTTTGTTCAGAGCAAGCAGGAGCTCAGCAGTGCGCATGGCATGAAAGCAGTCTTCTCTGCTCTCAAGACAGCAAATGAAAGAAGGGACACGGGGGCAAGACTATCACAGAAAACATCATGGCAGCTTGGTTGAAAGCAAACATCCTCTGGCACATGTAATTACACCAAACTGAAGACTGTTTCCTAACCTTGAATATATTTCAGCTGTAACTTAGCAACCTGGACTGGGTAAAAGCATCTGAACAGGAATGCAGGTTCAGAGGAGAGATTTAACCTTGCGTTCCCCTTTGTTCCCATACCTTAGCAACAGCTCAACGCCAGAGAGGCGACAGCCAGCTCTCACCGACTGCCACGGCAGCCACGGAGCCAACCTCCCCCTCTGCCCGTGGAAATCTCCCCCTCCGTCATCCAGACCCACATTATGAGATTAATTAAGCATCTCTCTAAACAAACACGAGTGAGTCAACCGTGTCCGCAGTAATTACACAACGATGATTCATGGACGACTCGTGCCGTTTCAGGAGTAGACTCGGAAGAAGCTGAAACTCACGGTAGCACACGTTCTCAGTCACTGACACTCAGGTGAGAGAGGAATTGAAAACACTCAAGGAAATGGACCCTAAAGACAACTCAGACTTACCAGCAAGATGCGCTTGTATGCCTTCTACTCACCAAGCAACCTTGGAGACCTTGGGGATGTGGTAAATAGTCAAAGAGTTGACTTTTTGCCTTTTTCCTTGACATAAATATCCCCCCTTTTACAGTGCTTTGCAATAGCCTTGCTTAAAGCGCATTAACCCTTGGGACACAAGGAGGGAAGCGGTGTGTCCAGTGACAAGCAACAGCCCGGGAGCAAGCGCAGGAAGGGGCATCCATCCCACTCCAGCACTTCCCTCACCACTTCCCAGTCTTCCTACTCCATCACCTGGCACTTCACATCCCGTCCCAAAAACCAGGCAAGCAAACCACAGCCTGAGGATGTCACAACACGCAGGATCAGCAGCTTGGACCAGAGTCAAGAGTTTCTGCAGCGGCTGTTGACTTCAGACACCCAGCGCGGGAGGGATCTGCCTTTCAGAAAACAAGTGCAAAACACATGAAGCTTGAGGCACCCTTGGATACCACAGACTTATTGCACCATCCCATTTCCCTGCTTTAAATAAACTGCTTTACTACGGGCCACAGGAATACTGATCAACCTGCTAAACAGTCCTCCACGCTGTCAATCTCTACAAAACGCAGCTACAGAAGCTAACTGCTCTTCATACGCACCTCTGCTTAACGCCAGCCATTCCCAAAACACAGATTTAATTTGCAACCAAACACGTGAGACTGATGGCTATTGCGGCGAGATCACCGAGCGTCACAAGGATCCACGTTGTCTCATTCGGCTGTCACGCAATCCCCATGCCATCTTCAGTCTTATTCTTAGAAACCGCGCGGTCCCCGGAGCAGGATCTATTTGATCTGCCTGAGCGAAAGCACTTGGAACAATCTGTGACTCCTCAATAAAAATAAAGGGAACAAATTATTCGTAATAAATTTATTTTATATATTGATTTACAGAGCTAAACTGAACATATAATAAACAGCACCAAGCCAGTGAAATTTATGCTACAAAACCAAGTTTAATACAAAAAAGGTAACTGCAATGCCTGACTCTTCACGTCTGGATTTGGACGGTTAAAAAAAGCTAACCCAAACCCCATGAATATTTTAAAAAGGCTTAAGAACGTAGGCACCGGTGTTTGCAAAAATTTCTATGGCACCAGTGAAGATCTTGTTAGAACATTTTAAGAGAATCAAGGCTGCCTTCACTTTATCCCTTAGTTTATTAAGAGTGGAAGAAGCTGGTCATTGTCTTGAAGACAACTGTTGAGTCCCCTCTTCTGCTCAAACACCCTGCCTTTGCAACCAAAACCAACATATGGGGTAAGAGTCAACACCAGGCAGGGTATTTCCCATTTCATGGGAAAGACCTCCCCGTGTTTTGTTCCTGGAGAAATCTGCTCTCTCCACTCATTTTGGCTGATGACCACCAGCAGTAAGGACTCTCTGCTGTCCTTCCGCAGCAGCCTGCAGGGTACGTAGGCGGAAAACTCCCACCAAAGGCAGCGGTGGGGCGGAGAAGTGCAGACTTCACGGCAGGAGGTGCGCAGGGACTGGCACAAAGAACCCACCTTGTACGCGCCACCACCAGCCTGCAAAGCGGGGAGCAGGGCTTCGGCAGCCGTTCTAAGCCAACCCAGAGCCTGCAGAGGAAGCTCTCCACGCAGCCAGCGTCAGAGATGATGGCGAGCATTCACGCTGTACCCGTGACGCCAAGGAGAACAACATCCACTGGTTACACGGGTTCCAATCAACGCTGCAGCTTTTACTAGCTTATTGCCAGAAATTAATTTGGTCCCTGCTGTCTTAGTGGTGAGCTGGCCAGCTGTTTTATAATATTGGGAAGAGTAGATTAGCGGCGTCTCTGCCTAGCCTAAACTGCCACACACCGGTGCGATTTTCTTGGAAACAAACACTCGTTTGCTGGACATAAAAAGAAACTTAAGTAACCAAATGATTACAGATACAAAATACGATGCCTGCAGTGTGAACAGAGGATCGATCGCTGCCCCTTGTACCTGTTGTGAGGCTGCAGGAACACCGACTTGGCAATCCCTGTACTGACGCTCCACACATGGTACATCTCTGCTCTGACACACAGCACACACATTGCAGCTGCCCAGGATAAACATGTACATTCAGCCCTAATAACCCTTCCAAAGCTGCTTTTTAATAGCTCGTGAAGCAGCTCATGAAGTAGCCAGAAGAATGCGCTTTCAGAAGCTTCCTATATCCTTTATTTTCCACCCAAATTCCCCCCACCCCCCAGAAATCATAAAAGCACACAGACTGCAGACTTTAGAATTATAACAGGGTCACAACCACTCTTCCATCCCACCCAGCCCAGCCCAAACCACCAAGGCACATCAGACTGCCCTCCCTCTAGGATTACCTTCACCTGACTTTTCCCCCCCAACTTCCCCATTTATAAGGGTGAAGCCAACACAAAAATTTTCCTCGTTAGGAAGCAGCAAGTGCTTTCATCACTGTCTTTGTACTGATAAAAACAAATACTAACAAAATGCATCTTAACTGCCACCCTAATGTTTCCATGGGAAATGTTAATCTTCTTTAAACACATTCCCTGATGGACGTTGCCACCAGTTGGCCTTTGCAGAATTGAGGTCAAATTTCAAACACCTAAGCTTTGTCAGAAAGACCTTAAGTCACTCAATATTAGGTCTGCATTTTCTTTTCTTTTTAAAAAGCTGTTCTAGGTTCGTTTGCCTACGGAAGCCAGGTATCTGCTGGAAGGCTAACTTTGGTGCAATTCTAGCTTCCCACCAGCTCAAGCCCATCTTCTTTCCAAGCCAACGTTATTGCCCTGAATTTTTGTGGGTGAAGACTTTCAGGAAGAAGAGCAAACAGATGCACGCAATCCCCAACCCTAGGAGATTAGGACCATGACCTGCTCTTTCCCACCACCAGAGAAGGGACTGTCCCCTTGCAGAGGTCCATATATCAACAGTTGCTCAACTTCTGCTCCTCTTCAGTGCTCTGAATCCGAGACGTAGGAAGGCTGAGTCCATCTCCACACTAGCATATCTTCTCCTGCTACTCTGTGCGACTCTGTCTGAATCCGTGACTCATTTGAAGCCAGGAAGTCCACAGCTCTCTCCCAGACTCGCTTCATTTTCTTTCTGCAAGGAACAGCAAGAAAAAGAAAATAAATTAGAATCATATCCTCATTGTACTTTCCTGCTTACAGCAATTGTGGCTGCTGATCAAGCTACCGCTAGCTGCCTCCTGCTCCCTGTGTGCAGACAGTAAAGGAGATTAAACCAGAATTCTGGTTTAGAAGCAATTTCAGGCCAGGGCATAAAAACACAGGTCCTGCCTGGGGGACAGGGAAGATGAGACCCTCTGTCAGTACCAGTAATTGATGACCGTGCTGAATTTCAAGCTCAATTCCTATTGCAAAGGGACTCGATTAGCAAATTGCTCTCACCTTTCCTGCATGCAGAGATCTCTCAGACCAGGGAGGACAAACTGGAGTTCACCCCACACACAGAGATCAGCTCAAAAAAGCTGAAATTACCACCAGTAGGAAAAGGAGTTTTGTGACTGATAAAGAGTGAGGATGTTTAAGACTTTGCAGCACTCGTAGCATTCTGTGCCGTCAGGAGAACAAAGTAGCTCCATTTAACCAAAACCACAAGAAACATTCCTGCAGAGATGGCACAAGTGAGTTCTCACATAAACCAGTGAGAACCAGGCTGTAGCCCCCTGGCCCCACCGCCCACGGAGCAACCATCTCCACCACACTTCCTTTTCTAAAAAGGACCAAAAGCAGCCATCTCACTATATCTCCCTTTCATAGAATCATAGAATCTTCATGGTTGGAAAGGACCTTTGAGATCATCAAGTCCAACCATACGCACTTTCAAAGCTGCCCAACTCGAACTAGTAACTTTCCAGGCAGCAACATACACCACTGCTTCAGAAAAGCCTCCCGATACCCTATTCAGCTCATGGGAAGGTCTGCTCTGAAAAGCACTGCACCTCTCCGGAGAATAAGGTATGATGGCTGAGAAAGAGGACAGCATCCTACACACATTAGATGAAGGAGAGAAAATCAGATGCTCCATGCCCAAGCAAAACAAAATCCAATTACTGTTTGATAGAACAATGACAGTACACCTGTGTGACTGCACAAAATATCAGCCCCAGGACTGTCACATTAATCTGCAGCAGGTTAAGACATAGCCTGGGTTATGTCAAAATCCTTTAAAAGCTGAAAGGCCAGACAGACTCTTCTCGCAGTCCAGGCTTCCCATCGATTGTCTGCTCACGGTCCGTTGCTCTGTAACTGCGTTTTTTAGCTGAGCTGGACAACATCATGCTGACAGCCCTCCTTAATGAATAAAATCCAGCTCACCTGCTTTGAGGAGGGATGAGGCTGTCCCGAACGTGGTAGATGCCAACGTAGGGGTAACGTTCCAAATTCCGTTCCCATTCCTTATAGTGGTCCTGGACAACAGCTGGAGGGCAGGAGGACAAAATGGTGAGAGACCTCAACATTGCAGAGAGAAGAGGAGGGCTACTTGCATTTACACAGCTACTGGATTCTACCTATGATCTTCTTCACCATTTCATACATGGCTTGTTCCTCTTCCTCCATCTTTCGCCAGCGATACCTGAGGAAGATCAGGATCCCCCAAAGCGTTATCAGACCTAGAAGAATAAAAACAAACGGAATTCAATAACTGACAGACGTGTACTTGCTGGATGCTAGCGGTTTTATTTCTGACACTGCCTCTCCCCAGAGGCAGCTTTCACTCCCTGCTACCCAGGCCTGCTTGGAACCGAATCCAAGCAATTCATTTTGATCATCAGTGCAGCTGCGCCCCGCAAAAACCTTGGTACCGACACCACTTGCAGCAGAAGGCCATGCGCGCATGTGGGAAAAGGTGGTCGTAAGGCCTCATCGTGGAGCTTTTCCCCCCCACCAGAAACCTCAGCACAACCACAGGGCTTCAATTCTCCAAGTCCCAGAGCTATCTCTTTGATAGAGGCCTCCCCCACAATAATCACTTAGGAAGACTGTCAAGCTCCACTGCTCCGAAGATAGCTGCTTGATAAGGAAATAAAGCCTGGGGCTCCAGTGCTAGCCTGAAATTCAGGAGTTCTATATTGAAGGTTTAGCATTGACAAATGCCCCCGTTACAACATGAGCTAACTTTAGTATCTCAGTCTCTACAATAAACATAACTATCCCCTTTCACCCTCACCTTGTCTGGGTAAATTATAAACTCTTCTAGTCAACACTCATCTCTCGTTATCACCTCACTCAGTAAGACCTCTGTCTCAGCTGGGGCATGACAGACTATTCCAATAAAACCTCTAACACTGAAATGCTACAAGTCATTATTAAAGAGGCTGAAAGACTTCGCAGCTTAGTGCAAGAAAAGAAAGAAAAACTGAATCTTTTAGGTAGGTTAACATACTTATTTTGCAGACCATAGTAATGGGTACTTGAGGAATACCCAGAGAGCTAATCAGCTCGCTGATTTAAAGTAAGTGTTAAGCACTCGCAGCACAAGAGCAGGTCTACAGGTCTCCCTCTGCTGCCAGAACAAAGGTTAATTAGAAATTAACTCATCAGCAGATTTATTTCACCTCTATTAGTAATTTCATATGGCTGGGAGAACGTGTGCGCGCGCACAAGTTCATCTCTACAGCTAGGAGGAAGGGGAGAAGCTGATTACTAACACCGACGACTTACTCCAGAAAAACAGGAAGAGGTTCATAATGGCAGTGACCATTGCCCGACGGAAGCGGCAGCCGAGCCCCATCTGAGGATGGGCCGATTCGAGGCAGAACACATCCTCCACTTTGGTAACCGGTTCCGAAAGGTCTCTGCCTTTCAACCTGATGGAAAGAGGCACAAAATCTTCACTGAAGAGAGCAGACACTCCAACTGCAGTCTTTAATCAAGACAGGGAGAACAAACAGACTGCGGATGCAGTAACTCCTTCTGCACACCACATAGAAAATACACCACCATCCTTGCAGCTCCTCTTTCCAGAACATTTTGGGACTGGCTGCTTAGCAAGGAATGGATATGGCTTTAGAAAAGGCAGCGGGGCTGGAACTCCCACTGGTAAAGTGAAGTCTCCCTCTGCAGACTCTTTGACAGCACCTCTCAGCGTGCAGAAGATTAAACTTTAAATTGGATTCCCACCTCCCAGCACAGAGAAATGGAAATGTTTACTGAGTCACTCATCAGCAATTGCAGAGAGAGCAGTTGAGGGAGACTGCGAATGTCCATGGAGGTTGCACTGTTTTCCTCAGCACAGATGAGCATAAACAGTTTAGCTAGAAAAGTGACAATGCATCAACTGTATCTGCAGTGAGAACAGACACACCCTCGGAACGCATTCATGGCAAAAATCGATAACACATCCTCCTGCAAAATCACTTCTACACACCTGCTGTGCTAGCCGATGCGCTTTTAACTCACTTCTTTATATACACATCCACACCGATGCGGTTCCCTTATTAGATACTCGTAGCCAACAGGCTTCAAGTAATCCAAGTGAGAGCCATCACATTCAGAGGAATTGGACTAAAGGGGATTTCATTTTTTTTTCAAGCTACTAATTCATTCTAAGTTTCCAATGAATAATCTATTAGACAAAGTCGTTTTCTCAATTTACTAGTGCGCAGCTCACAAACTGCTGACAGCTTGTATTTGGTTACTGGATTCTACAGTAGCTGGAGACACACAGTTGTTTCCCACCCCCCTGTCTTATTTACAATCCAAATTCCATGAAAATATTTAAAATATGCAGCAGAATCACCCAGTGCAGAGCTCATTTTCAGTTCTGCCTCTCAGACTAGCACCTAGAAAAACAATCTCACGTAGCGTTCGCTAAAAATGCCACCCGCAGGTTTTTAAGCACGCTGAACACTCATTCTGCATGCCATGCAGACTTTGTGAAAGTGGATCCATTCGGCAAACAGCCGGCAGAGTTGCTAATTATGAAAATAAAAAAATGGGAGTGTATTGTATCACATGGCTCCTGACATGAGCAGTGCTCCTGTATAAAAATATGAATTTGAAATCTCTGCATCCCAGCCCACCTACAAATCCAAACCTGCCACTAAGGAAACTATGTCCTGGCCTGGGAATTTGCCACACATCAGCAATCAACGCAGCAGACACTGTCTGATCCTTCGATCACAGCAGCAGCTGCGGAAATTTTTTTACAGAAAAATCGAGCAGTGGGAATTCAGACAAGCTATGCACACCAACTCCAGCGTTACTACTGTTACAATTCATTTAATCAGAGATACATTTAGCAATGTGAAAATGCAAACAAGTGTTAGACTTCAGAGTTAACACAGACTGGAGGCAGCCCACACTTCCCGGAGGAAGACAATGATGTCTCCAGGCTCTGGGTAACAGTCTTTCATTAGGCTGTGGCCTGAATGTTGTATTTTTTTACCGGAAAAAAACTAGTATTTCTGCTGTTTCTCATGAAGAGACTGCTAGCCAAGAAACCCAAGAGAAAAAAGCCCCACGGATGGCGATGACCAGCACCCTACGTAGTCAGACCATTCATTTTAACATGTACTGTGTGTTCTGCCAGAACGATAACTGACACTAAAGAAAAGACACCATTCAACAACCTGTTTTCCCCTCCTCCTCATCAGGACTGGCTCCAAAGGATCCCAAAGCATGGGTGATGTTACCTACTGGAGAGTGCTTTGCTGTCCAATAAAGCAGACGATGCATCTCCACAGAATACCAAAGCTCTGTCTATAGCATCAGTACGGAAAGAAGGTTATCTTGGGAAAAGTGAGTATATGGGCAAGTTTAACAAGCGTGCTGTAGTCACAGGACCATGGGCAGGACACCAGGACCACCGCTTCTAAACCTTGCAGGAAGCACAACACAACTGTTGATAGCCACAAGCAGCCCCGACCACAGATTTACGCCTCATCTGCGAGACAGCGCGTCCGTGAACGCAATGTCCCCCAGTGCAAAGGCTGGGAAACAGACTCCCAAGGAATGAGCTCAGTTGCCAATTTTTGCTGCAGGGCTGTACTCTTCATTTGGAAGCTTGCCCAGCAAGCCCTGACAAAGCCAATCCCAGATTATTTTCTGAAATTTAACGACGTATGGGAGCTTTTAGGGCACACCACAGAGGATGTCAAATTACATATCAACCAACACCGAGACACATGACTTTGACACAGTGGGCTTCCACTTACCATATTCCTAAATCCTTGTTACTGTTTAGTATCCAGTGCAGGGCAGCTTCAAACTTCTGTGTGGAACTACCAGTAATATTCTGTTCAAAAGAATCCATAAGAAGATTAGTTCCCCATTCATTTAAAATACTGAACAACATTATTTCATTACAGCAGTGGGAGAATTCGTTCTATACGGTCTGTCCCTAGGTTAATTCTAATCGTAATTCTGCAAACTGGAGGAAAGAGAACTAAATCTGAAGGTCTGCCTGGACTAAAGTCTTCTGACTATGGTAGATGATGCATGAAGCACTCCGTAAAATAACACTATCCCAGACTGTTAAGACTAACCACTAAATACAACATAATCTTACTGACAGTTTACCACGAAAGAAATGGAATGCTAGATCAAAGCAGTCCGTCTTCTGACACTTTGGGGTATAGAAAAATCCTTCTTCTGCCCAGCCCTCGATACAGGGAAATTTCTGGTTTCAGAAGACGGATGACTATGGCGAAACAACAAACCATTAAGTTAGATTTACAGGGGCTGAATCAGAGATGTAGGAGAAGATTATTTTCAAAAGAACTGCTGAGAACAGGACTGGCCAAAGGGGAAGCTAGAGATATGGGAAAAAATCAAAACAGGGTAAGGAAGTAAAACAGATGGTGAATTGCTTCAGTATCTATTATTTATTGCCTTATAAGAGACTAAGCACTATGTTATAACAATAGCTGTTCACAGCCTACTCACCACCACGTGATCCTTCGCTTCACTAACCCAAATGCATTTGCTTTTTAGATTTTCAGGGTTTCCACATTCAAAATTACCTGGTAAAAAAAAAGTCAAATAGAAATAATGTTTTGAAAAAAAGCCCTCAAACAGTTCAGAAATACACTAAACTGTCTGGAAATGCTAGCCTTTCAAATCGGCTAGAGCTCTGGGCAAAATGATTACAAGGTAAGATTTATACTGTAGGCAGATAAGATTGTGACTCCTAATAAAACGCTCAGCCACTGCATATAGGTTGGATAAGGGCAATCAAACCTCATGCTTCAATGTGTGAGCTACTCAACACAGAATGAGGGAAAAAAAATGACTGTTTCTCCCCCTTGCAGAGTACATAACCACCTCTCTGACCTAAGGCCCTGCAGAGGGGCTCTTTCCATCAGGTATCAAAGACTGGGGTGTTGGGAGTTAATGATCAGCATTGAAAATGCTTCAAAGGAGCCTAAATCACAGCTCTACCTTCTACCCGGGCAGAGAAATGCTGGCGAGGAACCAAATCTTCTAAATCTAGCTTCATGAAGGTGACCAAACAAGTATGCCAAGAGACTATGTAAAACTGGTGGAAATTTCACGGGTGCAGAGTCTGATTTGAAAAGATTTAGAAATTCTGTGAAGCTTAAGTATCTACAGGATTCAGCCTTATTGAGGTCCGAAATCTAGAAAATGGAACTTAAGTGCTTTTATTGATTATTACATGTCTTGCTGAACAAGTTTTTACTCATCCACTAAATTTCTAGCAGCCTTCTCTGTCACAAAACGCTAGTTATGGACTGGATTCACTAATACATAGTCGAGACTGGCTGAACTACTGCTCTCGGTTAGCTCCTGAGCTGAGAGAGCCTGCCTTGTTCTGTTCTGAGAGAAAAAGAGATGCACTCACATAATCAGCTGCCACGTTTCAGCAGAAAGCTGGCAATTTCTTAAGTCGCTTTAACTTTATTTGTAAGAACACATCAGCTTACACTTACTGGCTCTGAGTGTCTTGAAGACAATTTCAAGATGCTGGTAGAAAAGAACCATAAAGCTGAATATTTCTATCTCAAATTCCCAATATATCAAGTGCAAATAAGGACCACTCCACAAGAGCATGGTGATACAAGTGCATTAGCTAAGCACTATTCAGAATAAAAATAAACACATCTTTTTCTATTTTTCTATTACCTGACTTACTCAGAGCTCTTCAAGTGGAACTGACTGTTCCACAAACCCCTCTCTTCAAACTGAGGTTAAAAATGGCCAGAGAGCCAGGAGAGGCAGTTTGCCGGACGCTCCTAAGTGTTTTATAACGACAATTGGAACTTACCAGCTTGTACAGACAAGTAGTTATACAACTCGTGCAGCACCTTCATTATTGCGTCCTTCTGTTTAGCTTGACAGAACTGAAAGTCAGAAACAGGTAACAAACATGAACAGACCAGCAGCGACAGGACAGTGGTCAGACTAGCTAAAAATACCAACGCAAAATACCAGCAGTGGGGGTTTGGCTCAGTCATGCAGCTCTAGCTCAAATTAAAACCCGACTGCGGCAAAGATCTACAGTTTCTGAGTCAAAAGCGAGCTAGTGCATCCTCCCAAAGTGCCACCAACTTGCCCAGGCTGCGTCACCCGACATCCCATCTGACCGACCGCAGATCGATTCTTTGCCTCCAGAACGTCACAAGAGACGAACCATAACTCTGAATCCAATACAAAGTCTTCTCTCTCCTAACAATACTTTATGATAGAAGACACAGGGCTGTACAACACTTCGTGGTGGAATTCAGGGAATTAGTTGGATTAAATCTTGCATTGTTAAAGCTGAACACAGCTTTATTGCAAACCAATATCACTTCTGTTACAACTATTAAAGAAATTGATTCGCATAATTGGGAATTTAAATTTTTATCTTTTGGAGTCTCCTATACAGTCCTAATTTAATCTGGCCCATTAATTCCAACTCAGCAAATCACGATTTTTCTATAAAAGGATAGACCTAATAATTTTACAGTGATACTGATATTGGTGGAAGTTACCTAGAATAATTACTCTTCTGTGAGAATCCCCTATCCGCAATACCTGAAGATAAATAAATATATGCTTACATCATCCGTTCTTTTGTCACAATCCACAGGCAAGAGATTAACTATGAGAGAGAAAGGGAGGGCAAGTTAGCTGGCTGCAAAACAAGAGCTTTGATCAAGAAAGTAATTATCTTCTTTTTTAAAAAAGGCTCTACTTTAAAGCCTGATTCTGCTATTCTTAATCTCACTCTACCCAGCACCTTGCTATGCAAATAGCGCATTCAAAGCGCTGCTTTGGTAGGCAGCACTGAAAGCAAAACAAATTAAACGGGTGCGAATGATGAATCCTGTTCAGCTGGAAAGTAAAAACTGGGGTCTGAATGTTTTAATAGCTCCTTTTAAGCCGTGCTCCTCCACAACCCACTGCTTCACACTGATCTTTTACAATCCAGTAACGCCATTCGCTGAATGCCACGGTCACCTGAAATATCACGGTGATAACAGGGATTTAAATCAAGCCTCCTCAAGGCAACAGCAAAGGATTTATTTCAGTTGGAGCTGTCAGCCCTGCAGATTGTGGCCTCTGCTTTAACAGCTCCCTCCCACCCCGACAATTGGATATACACCGGCCCCGGTCCGCCATGCTCTACTTTCCACCAATATGAACTATCTGGGAATTCAAAGAATTTGCAGCTGCGCCGCAAGATTTCTTGCTTCAAAATACCTAACAAAGTTGTAAAGGGTGTATTCAGAAATTCACAGACATTGGACAGTTTTATTCTGACTCAGCAAGAAACAGCTTTCCCAGCCCATGCAAAGTGCCCACACACCTACAAGCACAGAGTGCTGAGTTTCGGGACTCGCACCTTCCCAACCACACCCCAACTCCCTTCTGCTTTCAGTTCAAAGCCATGAAATGACAATATTTCCATCTGCTCTAGTTGGGGAACTCTGCTTTAAAAAACTGAGTGAGCTGCTTTTCGTTTCTCATCGAAGCTCTGCTACACTTGGAGCGCCGAAGTACCGCTTCAACCGCTGTACTGTGGGCAGGATAAAGGCCAGGAAGGGCTGCGCTTTGCAGAGGCTAACGTTAAAAACACTCAACGGGCAATTACACAGACATTATGTTACACAACGGACAATCATAAAATATATCCTTGGCCTAGCAGGAATGTCACTCTCCATAAAACCCATGGTTTTGAAGAACCGAAGGCCAAACCCGTTTGGGAAAAAAAGCGCACACTTGACTTACTTTCCCTAACAAGGTTTCCCATGGGCAAAGGGAGATGGAAATGGGGACAGAAGCAGAGATGGCAGGTTACGGCAGTGAGAATGATGAATGTGATGGCGATGGAAGCAATAAAGGACAGTCAGAAAAGAAAGGTGAATACAGTTTAAAAACAGGATTAAACCAGTGCACGTACAATTCTCCTCTCTCTTGTCAAGCCAGCCCGACCCGATCATCTTCACCATGAGGATGCCCAGAAAAATCATCAGCAGCACAAAGCTGGCGAGGCAAAGGAACTGGGAGAGGTAGTATTCGAGGCCTTTGCCCTTTCCTTCCGTCTGCTGCTTTGGGGCTGACCGCAACAAGTGAGTGCGGGAGGTTATTCCCTGTCCTGTTCCCCACTGGCTCCCTGAGGCCAGCCCTGCGTCGCTTGTAGCCCTCCATGGGAAGCGCCGGATCAACCCCCCTCCCCGGCTGCTGGGGTTCAGCTCCCTGTCTGCTTCCTTACGAACACTGGAAGCCAAATCCTCTTTCCCTCTCCCAAACTGGTAACTCAAGCCCCCAAGTCCCCCCGATGTGCCCCGGTGGGTGCTGGGTGTCACCTCGCTTTCCCGCCTCCACGCGCTGTTAGAGGAGAGCCCCTTCCTTTCCCCTGCTGTCTCCCACTGAGCTCGGGAGCTCTGCCCCCCGGTTCCTCCTCCCGACGAGCCCCAATGGCTCCTGGGCTTCAGCCCCCCAATCTCATCGCTGGAAAGGGGTTTGGAGCTGAGCCCCCCGCTCCTGCCTGCAGAGGTACCCCAGGGGGATGCGGAGCTCAGGCCCCCAACACCATCCAGGGATGTCGCCAACCCAGCCCTCATGCCGAGCCCCCCACTTCTCTCCGCAGACGTGCTCCACTGGGATGTGGCGTTGGATGCCCGAAACCTGTCCAAGGTTGGCCTCAACCCTGTGCTGAGCCCCCCACTCCTCTCTGCTGAAGTGCCCCACTGCAACGTGGAGGGGCTGGAGCCCCGAAACCCATCCAGGGACGGCTCAGACCCAGCACCGAGCTCCTCACTTCTCTCTGTAAACGTGCTCCATTGGGACGTGGCGCTTGGCCCCCGAAACCCATCCAGGGACGTCCCCAGCCCGGTGCTGAGCCCCCCGCTTCTCTCCTCTGATGTCTCCCAGTAGGATGTGGAGCTCAGCCCCCCAGACCTATCCACGGACAGCTTTGACCCAGCCCCAAGCCCCCCACTCCTCTCTGCAGAGGCACCCCAGGAGGAAGGGGAGCTCAGCCCCCCAGATCCATCCAGGGACGCGCCCAGCCCGCCCCCAAGCCCCCCACTTCTCTGTATGGACATGTCCCACGGGGAGGGGGAGCT
>VYZM01018750.1:304591-338517 GCA_013398915.1 Dromas ardeola | reverse complement strand
GGGCTGGGCGGAGCGGCGCGGCCCCTGCGCCTGGCCGCCGCCACCTCGGCCCGCAGGCAGCCCAGCTTCTTCACGTAGACCTTGCGGGTGGTGGCGGTGATGGGGCCCGGCCGGTAGCCCAGCGCCATCAGCTCCTTCCGAAGCTCCGCGTCTGTCAGCTCCGCCATGGCCGCGGCGCTGACACCAGGCCCCACCGGAAGCGCTTTGCCAGTAGGGAAGCGCGGGCGCCATCTTGGGAGGGGCCGGCGGTGCCGTCCCACTCCGGCGGCCATCTTGGGAAGGGCATACCCACCCCAGCCCAACTCGGGCGGCCTCCGCGGCGCCATGTTGTTAAGGGAGGCGGGGCGTGCGCGCCATATTGAGAAGGTCGAGGGAAAGCGCAGCCCCCCGCACACCGCTCCTGGGGAGGGAGGCAGGGTCGCTGGTTCCGCCATGTTGGGGAGGTCGGCGGCCGTCTCAGAGAGGGAATGGCGCCGCGTGGAATCTGTTGCTCATTTCAGGAGAGGGAAAAGGGGCAAAAATGGAGAGCGAAGGGCAAATGCTGTGTCAACATCTCGGGCCGGCCATTGTCGCCACCCCATCGCTCTAGAGCACCCTGCTCTGGAGTAAGCAGGAAGCATGAGCACCTCTCACCTCACTCTGACCAAGCTATGCCGATGTTTTGACACTTTTAAGGACACTTATGAGGAGAAAGAAGTGTCTTTCCCAGCCACCTGCCACCCCCCCACACACACTTTTTCCTCATCCCTCTCATCGCTGCCAAATTACAGCCTTTTAACTGGCACCCATCAAGCGGGCTGGAGCTTTGCCACCGCTTTCGGCAGGATCAGGATCTGGGTCCTCGGGATATTTGCTGAGGAAGGAGGTTCCTTGCATACTTTGCAACCTAAAAAGGCAAAACCAAGCGTCGACTTGAAAATTTATTTTGGCAAGGCAGTGATGTACAGTAATTGCTTTTTCCTGCCGCCGCCTGTAAAGAAAGTAATGAAAGTGGCTGAAATACTGTGGCGTAATATCAGAATTTAATTAAAGATAATGAAAAAGTAGTGATGAATGCGGTGCAGGCTGTCTGCGCATCGCTGTTTTTATGATCGACGCGCGATACCGGAGTGGTGGAAACTTTGTGGTCCCTCGGGAGCGGGACCTGCGGCAAGTGGGAGCTGGAGGAGGCTCCGGGAGACCTCGGGTCGGATCCCCACCGCTCGCTGCCATGAGGCCGGAGGTGCTAAACTCTGCCTTCACGACCTAAAAACTTCTTCAGGGGTACCCCTCCTTTCACACTCACTTCGCTGCCGTGCCCTTCTTGTTTAGGGCACCATCAAAGCTCGCCTCGCTCTTCCTGATTTACACAAGAAAGCGGCAACAAGATGCTGAGGTTTGTTAACCTGGTTAGCAACAACAAATACAGGCTTAGGAGAGGCCAGGGAGCCCATTAAAAGAGCATACTCAGTTCCGCTGGGAAGTGTGAACGTGCTAAGCCAAGCTTCCCTCTGCTCACTAACTAGAAAGCACAACTGACAGCTAATAATTTGGAGCGGTGTCTAATGTAATTATAGAATTAGAATATGCTCTTAGTACACAGTTTTTGGAAGCGCACAGCTTTCGGTTTGGAGGAGCTCTGCCTAGATGTGCAGATGCATGCTGGCATCTAAACCTGAGCTGATACAAGCTCATGAATTAAGTGAGCTCCTGTTGCTTTGGAGAAAAAGCACAACAGCAGCAAAAAAACCCCAACCCAACCCTTCAACTTCTTGTGTTTCTGGATGTCAGGGAAGTTACCCCAGGACAGAGCTTGGCCCAGCAGCCTCATTGCGTGACCTTCAGAGTGGAGAACACGGGAGTGGTGTTCGAGAACTGGGAAAAGCTGTGATTCCTTTGCAGAAGGGAGGTTGGCGGTGCCGATGCTCAGCAAGAACAGATGCCTCTGCTTTGTGGAGCGAAATCCACAACCCCTCTCCCTTCCTCCCTAGCACGACAGCCCTTGGGAGCATCCTGGAAGGTACTTGGATACCACGGAGAAGGCAGGAGGAGAAGACAGCCCTCTGCCTCTCAGAGCCTATATCCCCACAGACCAGCGCCTATTTGTTGCCATCACCCTGCCCACAGTGCCACTGATGAAGCTGATGGTGTTTTTTCTGCTCTTTGCAGCCCCTTTGTCACCCCCACAGCTCTGGGCAGCAGCAGAGGCTGCCAGGGCGAGCACAGGCCTGCTGATGCTGCAGATGGGCTGTGATGCTCAGAGATGCTCCGCTGTGAAAAGCCAGTTTCCCAGCCCACGGTGCAGCTCTTGAATATCTTGGCTCTAAATATCCTGAGCGGGTTGTGGGAAGATGGGACAGCGAGGAGGGGGCAGCCTCCACCTTCCCTGCTAGCCCAGAAGCTGCCTTAGGACTGCTGGCAGTGACTCAGATATCAAATGGGAAGAGAAGGCGTGCTGTGCCGTCTGCTTCTCCTCCTGAAGTATCAAGACAGGACTGCTCAAAGCAGAGGGGTAGAAACAGATCTGCACCATCTTCACAAGGTGCCTGAAGAGGGGAAGCGTGCTGCACCCCAAAAAGCACGGGCAGCAGCTGAACCCTTCCACCCCTGACTGAGGGGCTGCTGAAAAAAGCCCGCCATCCCACCCCTTCTGAGTATCGCATGGCATTTGGACGACAGTCCTGCATATGTCACCAGGGGAAGCGTCAAATCTTACTTGGGAGCCGACTGTGCCAATTTAACACCCTGTCACTCACAGCCACGGCACAGGTGTGACCCAAGAACACTGCTTTTCATCCTCCCGATCGTATGTCATGTCCTCAGCCTGACGAGCTTCTTATTAGGTTAGAAAGTCAGTGCTGATTTCATTCTTTTCTCTCTTCCTGCTCCTCCTTTCCCTGCCTCTTTCCCCCAACTTTTCATCTGCTCATCCTGCCACAAAGCTCTCGTTCAGTTTCTGGAGCAGAAAGTTCTTCCAACCTGCTTGCAGACAAGGACTTTGGTGCTGCTGGCTGCCAAAGCAGCCTTCCAGGGCACTGGGGATACAGATCTGTCCTACAACTTGGAGAGCATTTTCCTTCCTAACAAGAGATATGGCCCTGACAGTGGGAGTTTACACCTGGGAGGATGGTTGGGGTCCATCCATCTTCTCCTTCCAGCAGAAGAATATCTTCTGCTTTCCCACTACTCAAGCCCCTGCGGCTGGAGGGAATTTACTTCCAAAAGCTGAAGGGCCCCTTGTACTTTGGTGCCTGGTTGGACTGCACGGTTGTTGCTGCAGAGCAAAGCGATTACTGTCACAACCAACTGTACGTCCCTGAACTCATGTATAGCTGGGTCAACTGGGAAGAGCCGTTGGCAGAACCAACAGCCAGGGTAAAAGCAGACCTTTGCTGTTACAGCTTGCTTGGGTCAAAATGTAAGAGCAGAGGGAGACGTCCCTGCAAAGTCATGTTGGTGGATCTCCTTATGGAAGTCTCTGCAGCATCGGCCCCGCCATCACCGTGGTGGGAAATGGTCCAGGAAGCAAATCCAACAGGCTCTTGTTCACTTTCTTTCTTGCTGTCGCTGGGAAAATTTCCTTCCTCGATAGCACAGGGGAGCTGTCAGCCTAGAAAACCACTTGAGTGAAAGAGCTGGGCAAAAGGGTATGCTGGAGAGACAATTCTGACCTGCCGTGGAGCTTATGTAGGGCTTTTAGGAGCTGTTTGCCCCTCAAGGGGAAATTCTTCTTGTTTTCCTGTGGCAGGGCAAAATTAAACCTGGGGTAAAGGTTTGGGTCTTTCAGAAGTAACAAGTCAACATGCCCCCTTTGAAGCGAACAGTCTTGTCTCTGGTCTTGCTGGACACCCTTGTAAATGTGGTGCAGCTCCTCCAGTGATTTCCATGCCAGATCTTCCATGGGTATCACGCCACTGCAGACTGATTTGCACTGGCTGAGCTCCTATAGCCCAGCAATGCGTGCAGCTGATTTCGCTTTCAGCCTAATGGAATGTATTATTTTCTATCTTCCTCCCGCTCAGACTCATTTATAGTGATTTCATAGCTCAGCCTGCCTCAGCAATAATCCCTGCAAACTTTGAGTTACACTGAGCCGATCAGTCCCTAGACTAGGAGTGTGCCTTTGAATCAAATGTTAAAGCTGGAATCCACTCCATGCTGGATGTTGCATTATACATTGGGAGATTTCTTTTCTCCTAAGGGATGGCTTTCAGCAGAGAACGTACCAAGGAGTGTTGTTCTAGCACAAACACAGCTATTTAAATGAACCACAGTGAGAACAGAATTTGTGTTAGGTTGGGAGGATAAAATTGGATTGAAATTGGATATATTCACATACATACCATTGATCTCATCGGTCCTTACTTTACATATGTTGGATTTCCTGCTGCCAATATAGAGGAGCAGCTCTAAAATAAGACAAAGGTATGTAAATGGTGAGCAATATGTTCAAGTGGAATTGCGATTTCACCTCTAGGTTTGTTTGAGAGGCAAAAATAAGGCCGGAGCTCTGTGTTGTTTCACACACACTGTGCTGTTCGCATCATAGCCATGGGGTGAGGTGTTCCTCACAATGTTGTTTAGATTTATATCGCCCGGGTGAGTAAGAGGTTGGGTAAGAGCAGAGGTAGGAACTGCAAATCAGGGCTCCTGCTCTCTCCCAGCAGCGTGGGAGAGAGTGCCCTCCCGCGTCCAGCGCAGGGAGCCCAGTGGGGATGCCCGGGTCCCCCACCCAATGCTCATCATCCTACTCTTGTGTCACCAGTTTGGCCAGGAGATCCGGTAAATACTTGCCTCGGTTTCCCTCATTGCCAAAAGGGAGGGCTAAAACTTATTAGTCCACAAAGATTAATTACTCAGGCTTTGCAACATGCTTTGCACTTCTCAAAGGACGGTGATGTTCTCTAGAACTGGAAACCCTCCCTCTCTTCTTTCCCACACTTGCTGCTTGCCATCTGGCTGAGAGGCATGCCGAAAAGAAGGCACAAATCCTCCATTTAATTATGCTGCGCATTTTATTATCTCACCTCAGATTTTGTTAATCTCTTTTACAGATTTCGTTTACATAAGTGGAGTCTTTTAGCTTCAGCAAGCTACATCGCTTTCTCTTCTGATTCTGCAGATATCAGTCAGCTAAAAAGAAAAAAGAGGAAAGAACAAGCGTCCTTAAATTTGTCATTCAGTCTTTCCTGGGCTTTATATATTGTTTCATCCTCCTCAGCTCCCCAGCTAAAAAGCTAGAAGGCAAACTGAAATCAGCACAGCCAAAGCAGAATAACAACTCCCACAGGGATAGAGGGGACCCTCTTTTTTGGGACATTTAAGGCCAGATAAGACAAAGGTCCAGAGATAACATTAGTGAGACCCATTCCACCACCCCTCAAGTCTGCAGGCAGGAATAGCTGCATCACATACTGCCTCTGGATATTTTCTTTTGCAATTCCCATACACTAAAAGCAAAGCCCAGGGCTGGATTTGTTTGTGCTCAACGCCAGGAATTGCAGCTAATTCTAGCTGTAATTAAGAGTTAGTGGTAAGCCCCTGTGCAGGGAGCGAGGTGTTCGGGCCTGACTGCAGGTGCTGAGCTGCCTCGCAGGTGTAGCTTGCTTTTTAAGATCCGTTGGAAATTGCACCCTGAAGACCAAGGACTTTTCGGGAGGAGGAGTAGGGAAGTGGGAAGCCGCACCAAGGGGAGCTGCTGGGAAGTGTTGCAATGCTGCTAACAGTCAATATCAGCTCTAGGGCACAGACAGCACCCTAAGAGTGTGAATAACCTTCCAGGAAGAAGAGCGTGTGCATGAGAGCTGGTGGGGTATCTGAGGACTCTGTAAAGTGAGCAAACATGACACAAAAGCCCTTCTGAGGAATATAAATATCTTGTGTTGATGAGCTGGTGAGAGGAGGGAAAGGCAGAATTCCCAAGGCAGAAATCAGCCTCCTGACAGTACCGTCTGGGGTGTCCTGTAACATCTCTGCTAGCAGTTTCTCCAGGACATCTTGGTATTTTTCCAGCTGCCTTGGGGTGAGCCACATCCCAGGTCTGACAGGAACAGCTAGCTGTGGAGGAAGCCAAAAAAGTCAGAAGGAAAAGCTGAGGAGAGCAGAGGGGGGCAGGTCGGGGTGCTTTGACCCCACTCTGCTCAGGTTGGTAGAGGGTCTAGGGCTGATTTGAAGGGAAGAGGATGATCCTCATACAGGGAAAAGCAACATTTTGAAGTCAATGCAATCTTGTGCTGTTCAGAGTGCCAAAGTTTTCATGCCTTGGATCATCTATGGGCTGACTCAGAAACACAGATAAAGGTACCTCCTGGCAACAGAGACTGTAAAGAAGAAAATAATTTCTGAACCTTATAATCCTCCACTATCTCACACCTTGACCCTTCAAGCCATCAGCTTTACTGATGCTGGTGAAGCACCCTGCCTTAGTAAAGACTGAGGATGAGACATCATCCTGCCTCCAGACTGACTGCCTTTGAGCCAGCTGTGGCTCAGATGTACCCAAAGTAAATAGAGTTGTTCCGGTCATGGCTGGAGGCACAGGAGGGCTTGTGGTTGCAGCGGGGGAGTGTTAGACACTGGGATATGCCAGTCATTTAACGCTTTGAACTGTGAATCCTTGCTGTTTAAATCCTATTATTGATTGTTGGTGTGCCACGTTTGCGAGAGTAAGTTGCACATTAACCTGCGTCTTGGCCAAATTCCAGTCTAGCCAGCCCCGCTGCCTGTCCCACTCAGTCTCTCCCGCAGTTTGGGGTGGACCTACACGCTCCTTTTGCTGGCGGGGGGAATGGCTGAGCTCACCACAGGAGCAGCTGCACAGACAGGGCAAAGAGTTCCCTGTATTCAAGTGGAAAAGAACAATTTTCAGACTTGGCTAACCAGGTAAGCATGCCTTTGAGGGCTTAGACTGTCACTTAAATCCCTAAAATTGTCAATTTTCTGCTCTGTATACAGACTTTGGGGGGAGGTTCATCGGTATGGGCCCAAGTTTATAAATAAGGTCTTGCCAGTGCATAGGGCTGTGAGATCGGAGGTGACACCAGGCAGCTAATCTGGAGCTGGGTGAAAAAATGACAAGTTAAACCCAGAGCTGCAGCAGAGCTGCAAATTCCTGCCTTGCAGTTGCCTGGTATTCACTGAATGACAAAGACAGACCTCATGTTGTTTCCATGTTCCCCGTACTAAGGGAGAAGCCTGGTGAGGGGTGACCAGGCTGCTGAATGTCCAAAATAATTATACGGTGGAGATAAGACTTCTCTGATGCAGCCTTGCTCAGTTGCCTGGCAGGAAGCGGGTGGTATTCCTTAATATTGACTGTGAGCTCCCTGATAACACCCACTGTCTTCTCGCGCAGCACCACCAAACACTGCTTTGTAGCCAGGCCCCGTGGGCTGACTCTTGGGCCACTTGTCCCCCTGTATATCCTTGTGGGCTCCTTAGAGTTGCATAGTTTAACGTACCTGGATGGTCTTGACCTTGTTGACATCTCCACCGGGTTGCTCAGAGAAGCCTTCCTCCTCCAGCTGTTGCAGCGAGGTCAGGGATTTCTTCTGCCCTCCTTTGTTCCTCTCCTTTTCCTGCAACTTCACAGCAGAGAGCAAACAGGGCAGTGATGCTGGGACGCAGCATCGTCTGGGTACCAAACCCCCTCTGCACCATATCAACGGTGTGATGCCCAGTCAGGAAGCTGCGGAGCTAGGCTCAAAACCAGAGGGACTGGAGGTCTAACTGCTGCCCGGAGCCAGTGAGGCATCCTTCCCCGGGGCCACAGCTCACTGGGAAGGGACCCATCAACCGTGGCCGGCATCACCTTGGGGACTGTACTTCTGACATGCAGCAGAGGCTGCAATGCTGGGTGTAAGGCTGGGTTACAGGATTGCATGTAAAGATCTGTAGCAAACACGACACTCGCAGAGGACTCCTTTGATCTGTGCAAGACAAGATTGTCAGCAGGATGTGGTAGCCAAGTATACCGACCCTGAATAGCTATACCAGAGGCCTGGTTCTGTTCTGTAGCAGTGGCAGTGAAGTTGAATTGAAGCCTGCACAGCTTCATTGCAAACGGAGAGCTCTGTGCAGACATTACGTATCACCAGCCTTTCAGCCAGGTCTGTAATGTCAGTCCTCTCCCATTTATGGGGCTGAACTTGGCTTCAGGACCCTCCCTTTCTTCCCAGCCCAAAGAGAAGAGCTAAAGTTGCTTTGGGATATGACAGACACGACAGGACGTGTAAAATGCAGTGAAGGCTGTGCTCAGTGTCAAACTGCTTGCTGTGTGCTTGCTTTGGATTGAATACGTGCTCAGAGGAGGAGAGGCAGCCTTTGGAAGACTGATTTCACCCATGTACATCTAGAAGACCCCTCAATCACCAGCATACACGTAACTACGAGGGTTGTGATGTATGAACAATCAAGCTGGGGACCGTGCGTGGGTCCCCATCATCTTCCTCAAAGAGGCTAAAGGATGATTGTGCTCCCCACAAAAAGCAATTGCTATCTAGCAAGCGGATAGGTGTTGGAAACAAGATTTCTCCCCAGTATCAAGGGGTTTTGTCATGCGGGGGAAGCTCACTTCGGCTGTGTTTAAGAAGATGCAATCTCTGAGGCTGCCTGCCTGACACCTTTCAACAGTATTAGTTTCACATCAAAAGAAAAAACATTCTCCTCTCTGCACATCCCAGAGGTGACAACCATCTGGAGGATGGTTAATTATTTGTTACAACAAAAAGACCCATCAGCGTGGTGATGGGAGGCTGCAGCTTCTCTATAAAAATTACAGCCACTAGCACGGAGGAAAGAAAACCGAGCCCCACTAGCTGCAGATGATAACCCACACAGGTCTTTTAGTTCTTAAGTAAAGGAGTCCAGGCTCTTCCTTTCTAGTCTCACATCTTAAAACTTGTCTCTGCCCTCTCCCTAGCCCTTAGATTTGGGGCGAGTGAGGGACTGCCAGTATCTGTTTAAACAGAAGGGGCAGATGACGGGGGCGACAGTGGCACAGTGTGTAGTGTCAGAGCTTGGGGGATTAGGGAAGAATTAATACCTTTCCGGTTAATTCAGGGCTCCAGCCTCTACAGTACATTTCTATGGGTTACCTGCATTTTCCGGAAGTCGCTCTGGGTGAAAAAGGGCACGAAGCCTTCGGTCTGCTCAGCCAGCATAGACACCACGTACACCAAGAGCAAACTGGCCACCACCTTCTTTGAAACCATCGTGAGAATCTGAATGACACAGGAAAGAAGATACCAGGGTGATAGTGGGGAGGGCCATTTGACAAGAAATCCCTTTGGCTTTTGATCAGCTGCAGTCTAAATTATCCACCAGCTAACTAGAGGTATATTTACTCTTCCAGTTGCTCCTGAGCTGAGAATAGAAGTGTCTTGACTGACAATTCTCCTCTCAAACCTTTTTCTGTAAACAGATTTGTTCTTGAGCAATATCTCCAGGGACTTCAAGCCCAGCCCTTCAGTACTGTTAAAGACTCCCTCTGTTCTGCAAGCTTTAGCCCTCCAGCTGTACTGGTTTAAGACCTGCACATATCCAGAGCAAAACGCCCCCATCAATCCCACTGACAGCAAGGGAGACAGAGTGATGCTTTAAGAGAGAAATGCCTTAAGACAGATGTTTTGTTAAATTTTGTTTTCATATTCCTCACTCCTGAAAACCTGCATTGATGGACTGAATCTTTTAATAAGCCTCATTGGGTCCAGGAGAGCTGGGAAGGGCATTGCCAGCCCGGCCCCATAAAAGCCTAGTATAAAAGGCTTTAAAAACTACCTTCTGAAGTGATTTAACAGCGACTTCACGTCAGAAGAGGACTTACGTAAACATTAAATGTTCTCTTTAAATATTAAAATATTCTCTCTGGACGAATTTAATGAAGTCTTGTCCCACAGCTTAACTACTGTACCTGATTGGAGCCTGATCCTTAATTAGTTTCAGAAACCTCTCCGTTTGGACGTTATTGAAAAGACATTGTTAGGTCAAATTTGACCCCTAAATTAGATTTCCCATAAATATCAGCTAGTATTGAACTGAAGGCCAGTGGAAGTTAATAAATATTCCCTTCTGCAGCACTTGCCATTCACATCCCTCCGCTGCGTGCCAGGCCAGGGGAGGGCTGGTGGAGGCTGTAGCCCCTCTCCTCTCCCTTGGCACCGCTTTAGGGCAGCACCGGTGCCATCTCCCCCCTGCCCACCCATCATCAAAAGCTACCAACTGTGACCCAGCGAGATGTACTGTTTGCTGCAGCGATCAAAAGAGGATTTCTCAGGCTCTCCCCTTGTAATACAACATGTTGATATGCATATGTGCTGATAACGTGGTGCTATCTCAGTAGCATCAATCTTTCATGCCTTTTCATTTATTCTACCACCACAATAAAATACTGCCATATACAAAGAAATAAACCCAGTCACCTCCTCCATCTCTTATTGACTATCCCTTTGTGAATTGATTCGCTCCCTCTTCCCCTGGAGAAACACCCCCGCACATCACTCCAGTCAAAAAAAATATCATTTTTGAATGTCCCATCCTTATTTTGTAAGCAGGACATGTCTTTCAGACCTGAGATCTCCAGTTCAATGCCTCTCCAGGCAGATATGTACTTTGTTGTTAGTGAATTTGCTTCCCAGCTACAAAGAGAAAGCATAAAGCAGGAAGATCCCAAGTTCAGCATCAGCACAACAAAGTACCACGGTCGCATGGGGCAGGTGCAGCAGTTCCCAGCTCTGCTTATAACTGCATAAAATGGGGTGAAATGCCAATTTGGGGGCAGGAGGGGTGAACATCCACCTGGTACTGGCATGAGCACAGTGACAAGACAGTACGTTTATCTACTGAGCTGTCTTCCAAAAAAAATCAGATCGTTACTGTCAATAGGAACTGTCTGTGACTCATTTTCTGTCTGTTGAAAGCGGCTCCCCGAGTGCAGAGGGCACCCAGGGCTCCCCGCGCCTCTGCGGCACGCTGCGGTGTCTGCTGGGGGCTCACGACAAGCAGGGAGGCAGGAGCTGGTGGAATCGATGCTCCTACGATGGGGGATGAGCACAAAGCACCTTTCCCCTTGTTTAAGCATCGATTTGTTTCCTCTTTCTTGTCCGAGCTCTCTTGGCTGAAGCCAACACGTGCTGGCAACACCAGCGCCAATCTCAGCACCCATGAGGTGCCCACCCCGCCGAGCTTGCAACTGGGAGCAGAGAGCAAGAACCTACCTGGGGAGCGCAGCCACAGGATGCTGGAGGTCAGATGTCTCCTTGCTCCTGCTCACGCCTGGATGCTCCCACTGGCTTTTCCACCCTTTATATACGTGTAGAGGCACCGGTACGCGATCACTTACCTGCGCGGGTGCCACGCTTCCAGCAGAGCTGACGAACGGCTACCTGGCGTGCGTGGAAACGGGTTTGCCAGACAGGGAATGTTGTTATCTGCATTGGATTTTTAGGAGTTTCTCGTTTCCAGGCAGATCCCCTTTCCTCTCTCCCCAGGCTTCTATCTTTAGGCTGGCAGCCATTCTCAGTGGGTCCCACAGCTGGACAAGGCATCTCTGCCTCAGTTTCCCCAGCGATAAGATGGAAGAATTCCTCTCTCCCAGCTTCTCTATTTAGCTCATGAGCCCTCCAGGATAAAGTATTTCTGATGAGAGTGTACCAGTGGTAAATTGATGCCTGTGTCTTAATTATATTTCTACTGTAACGTGGACAAATCACAATAATAACAACGTTGCTACAAAATAAGCATAATGCAGAATGAAGTTTGACCCAGAAGCGTTCCAAAAAGCATAGATTTAAGGTAATAAATCCCCTGGCAAGATCTAGAGCTAAATATTAAAATAATAAATAAAACAATACATGCTAAATCTCTCACCAAAAAGCTTTATAAACTGGACAGACAAGTGGGGAGATGTCAAAGCAGTCTGGGGGATTTATCTGTCTATTTTGAGTCTCCATGTGGCCCCTTTTACCGCCCTAACTGAGCATCTCCCAGTCCTGGACACACCGATCCCCCGCAGGGACACAAAACTGTGCACTGACATCTCTCTCCAGACAAATGAGGTGCAGAGAGCACAAGCGACTCGCGTAAGATCTCATCTTTGGCCTCCCAAGACCATCAGACTGATGCCGGAGGGGTTGGGATCAGGCCAGAAACGTCCTGGTGCTTCTCCCAGACGGGTGGCTGTGCGCGAGGAAACCTGAGAGCAACCAGGCGAGATGAAAGAGGAAAAAATGAGTTGGGGAAGCAATGAAATCCTCCTCCATCAAATGGCTTTATAGGGTGTTGTAGCAGAGGTGAGCAGCGGCATTCCCGCCTGGCTGGTTGAAAGCTAAGCACTGGCACTATTTCCTGGAGACAAGGGGGAAAAGAGCTATTACCCAAACCCGTAAAATGACTTTTCTCCCCTAGCTCCATCGCAGCTAGTCAATACGACATGTACACACTGCACATGTTGGTCCTCACAAGGGACTTGCTGCTGTCACTACAGTCAATAACGCTCAATTTGGGCCCAACCCCTCCTTAAAAAACGTGGCAATCACTAAGATGCTTCCCAGATCCCTGCGCATTTACTGCAGCTTATCACCGGGCAATGAAGCGGTCCTAGCTATAAAACTTCCAGAGAGGTCAACATAGTTTTTCTCCCTGGGACCATGTGTATGTGTGTTGATGAAAAGGACATTACGTGATAGTGGGGTTTTTTTTTTCTTTTCCCTCCTCCCTTTGCTAAGAATCTGCGCAAAGCCCATTTGACACCAGTTCCCATTTTAATTGACTTTTCCAGTGTTTTTCACGTGGTTATGATGGATGCAGCTGACGAGTCAGCAGATGGTGTTGGGAAGTGACAAATTAATTACCAAGAAAGGTCACTTTTTCAAAGCTCTAAACTTTCCCATGTCTTGTCCCCTTTTACCTCAAAAATGTGGCCGGCTGGCAGGTTTCCCATCCATCTGCGATGAAGCTTTCTGCATTGGGAAGAACAACCTTTAAAATAAAAAGGGAAGATGAAAATTAATCATATCTGTATTAGCTGCATGCTGTTTGCCAGGTTCACCTCTTAATTATGCAAGAGTACTCAAAAAGAAAAGGAAACAGAGCTGAAAATAAGGGACCCGACTCCAAGATTTCTTCAGTGGAAGCAACAGGCACCTTTTTCCTCTAGGTTTGCTCAGTCCATAAAAGCAGCTTCTGGCACGTCCCCGTTGCCAGCGCAAAATGAGAATAAATGAAAATAAAAATCACAGCTGGAAATCTCACTCCCTGGCATTATAATGCAAAAAAAAAAAAAAAATCTGTCCTGCTGCAGGCCCCGTAACAATTTGCAATCTGCAGGCCCCCTGAAACTCTCCTTGTTTTATGAAGCAAAATTGCAGCAGAGGTTAGGAGCTTAACAAAAATACGATGTACAAAATGGAGTTGCTTGCAGTTCTGCTCATACCTAAAGTTAAACGTTTGCCATAATTGGGAGTAATTTTAACAGGAAACTGGCAGTAGCAGTGAAGCCCGTTAAGCCATGTATCAATTGCAACGTCAAGGAATCAAGGGGAAATGAGCTCCCTGTGCCAGCGACGCTGAACATTTGTCTCCATGTCCTGTACTTTTCCCTCCAAGTCTCTCTGTGCTCGGGGTATTTTGGCAAGTGGGTTGCATAAAAAACAGGAGATAGAAGCCAATGGGAGTCTGAATCTGAATTTCAGCCCTGAGCTAACGCAGCGGGCGGAGAGAGTGTGAAGGACCGAAATCCCGCATTGCCGCTCCGTCTGACTCTTGGTCCGGCGGTGGGGGGTCCCCCAGCAAAGCTTCCAATTCGGGGGTGTGCGTCAGAGCCGCGGCACAAGCCCTGACAGCCACCGTGGGCCAAATCACCCACTCTTCCCCCACGTCCAACAACCTCCTCGGATGGGGCTGGCACACGTGGGAAGGGAGGACACAACTTTGTGCATGTCCACAAAGCTCTCGCAGCCCCACATCAGCCATCAAACTTGGAAAAAAACGTGTCCCCCAGCCCCAGTTCCCCTTCCCGTTGCTCACAAGAGTATCTATCTCACCCTGCTCACATTAAATTATTTTTCTTGGAGTCAGATGGGTCAAAAACACAGCTCATTCTCTACTGAACTGAACCGTCTGCAGTCACACAGCTGAAGCCAGTGTGGGTATGGAGTTCATTTTAGGCTCCCTGCTTTGGAAGCAGGAGCAGAAATCTCCTTCTCCCAGCCCAGGCTTCATCCTCCAGCTGCTGTCTCTGCATGGACGCGTTACAGATTTAGCAGGCGCTGCTGTCTGTGGCAGCCGAACGCTCCTAATGAATAAAGCACCAGTGGCAAATTTCAATGCGGTTTTCAAAATATTAACGCTAAAATAAATATTTGAAGAATCACAGGCCTAAAACACATGTTAATTTGTGGCATAAATATTTTAAGGGCGCAGGCTTCCCACTCCCGTCCCCCATGCTTGCCTGGCACCCACTTCAGCTTCTCCCCACTGCTCGGCAGTGTAATTTGCGGGAATTCAGGGCCGTGCAGCCCAGCTGGGAGAGAATCAATAGCAAGGATTTAACTCCTGCTGACTCCCAAAACCAGTTGACCCTCCTGGCTCCAGCAGCAAATAATGATCTCTTAGGTTAACGAGGAATTTGTCTTGTGTTGTTTCTCTCTCCTCCCACTCTGCCCAGTTCCTACAGCCGACCCGGAGACCGGAGGCTCTTCTTGCTGTTAGCAGCGAGCTGTGGATGAGGTGCAGGTCAGACACAGGGAAGGAGGTGAAGGTTTGGATGTGCAGCAGAGGGTAGGGAGCATCCCACCGCTCGCCTTTCAGAGCCAGCAATCTTGTTTTACCTGTAAATGCAATGCTCTGGAGCTCTTCAGCACCAACATCTCCAAGAGACCTCCGGATGGAGCAGCATCTTCGCAGCAGACCCAGCTCCAGCAGGATCGCACTGATTTACATCCTCAGCACCTTGCTGAGCACCTCTGGGTCTGCAACGCACCTGCAAGAGCTGCCCATGGGCATTTAAAGCCTGATAAACCAGTGCTGCACCCCATCACGCCACAGCCTCTCTGGGAACCAGGCCTGAGGTGACCTGGACACCCCAAAATCGGGGACACCTGGAAATTCTGCCTGCTGCCTCCATTTCTCCATGGAAGGACAAAAGAGGAAAGCACGTGTTTCTGGCCATAGGCTGGATGGATTTATCTTCTCTACCAGTGGTGGAGACACGTCCTATCCCCTAACAATCATCTTCCGTTAGAATTAAATAAAAAATAAAAATAAAACCATCCCTTTTTCATATAAAACTGATTGCTGTGCTTATAAAACTTTATAGACACTCAAACAAGCAAAAAAAAATAAACAAGAGAAAAAAGTTTCCTTGCTTTGTTTTTTTTCTTCATTTTTGGTCACTCCTTTGCCATTCTCTCCCCGATCTCGAAGAAGCGAAGAGAGAAAGGAGAGGAGGTGAGAAAACAAGCTGGGATGCAGCTCATCTGTTTCCATTTTGGTTTCCAAATCCAAGCCACCGTGTTTTCACTTGAAGGCTCAGGAATATTTTTAGGAACGGTAGAAAAAAAAATGTGGTTTCCTTTGCAGTGAGGCTGGCTTTTCCCTCCCGGTGGCTGCTCTCCCTTCGCATCTCGCTGCCCTGGCCCCCCGGGGCTTGGCTGGTGGTGGCCCAGGGGCCAGCGATGGGAGACCCTGCCCGCATCTGATAATCCAAGTCCTGGGCTGATGCTCTCAGGCAGGGAAATCACTTAGCATTTCAGAAAAGGAGCTCCCTACCCCACTCACAGGGAATATTTATTAGATTTGATGAAAGAGCAATTTAGCCTTTACACACACCAGGCACCCACTGACCTTTTATTTTCTTATTACCTCCTTTTACCCCCCCTACTGTTCCCGTATCAAACAACAATATATCAGGTTAAGCATAGCAAGATGAAACGCTAAGGCACCGAGAAGTGCATTAAATCGCTGCTTTGCGGGGCCGCTCGCACTGTCAAATCAGCGGGAGGATGATGTATGATATTCTCGCTCGCACACGGGATGCAAAACCCAGTCCCGCGGTCACCGTCGCAGATGAAGTTTGCAGGTAAACCCCGTCTGGCTGCAGCGGTTGTTTTTGCTGAGAAGCAAAGGGGAGGTTAGTAGAGCAGTCAGGATCGGACATCCAGCGTTTGCAGTTGTTGTCCATGGAGATTATCCACCCATGGGAGAACTGCAGCATGAAAAGGCATTGCTGTGCTCAATGCTGACAGCTCCCAAGAGATTCCCCGATACAGTGGGCTGGATTACGCTGGATGCCCAGGATTTATCAACGCTTTCCATGGCGAGTCACCCTGCTCATTCCAGAAACCCTGAGCAGTTAATAGTAGTTTATCTGCAACAAGGAGAGAAGAGTCGGCTGCTGCTTTATCTCCTTTCAGGCTTTCAAGGCACCAATTCATTCTTCGAGGCAACAAGGACACAGGGTCAGATGCCTTCAGGGTGAAAAAGAGACAGCGCACATGGCAAGCCAATGCGCTCGCTGGCAAGTGTTTCTCATGGGAAAAACCTGGTATTAGCGAAACACAGCGGCACATCCATCCCAGCTGGGGCATGGGGCTGAGAAAACCAAATGGAAAACTCGGACACCAGCAGAAAGATCTGCAAAGACTTTTAGGCCCGTCCAGCCAAGTCTGATTCCAGCACAGGACTCAAATTCGATAAAATGCCTGTTTAATTCATGGATATTTTGCTTAGGTGATGAATAGCAACCTCAGTGAAAGCCTCTCAACCACAAGGGCTTTAGAGAGCTAAACAGTAAAGACTGGGAATTAAGGAGAATAAATATTAATGAGAGGAGTGGGGGGAAAAAGAAAAATCAATCATTTTTCCAGACAATCCCGCCATGGGCTTTGCTCATCTGTGCGGAGCTGCTGCATTTACCTCTCCTCTCGCAGGACCGCGTGCTCCGGGGGCTCATGCAGAGCCTGGAGGGAGCAGACACTGCACATGGGAAGGAAAAGATGCAGCAAACGGGAAGGGAGCAAAAGGAACTGCAAAAGAAAAGGGCGGTTGCACCAATGTGGGATTCCATGTGCAAGAGGAATCGATCGGTGCAAATCCCTCCGCTGGTTTCAGTGGCTGCAGGTCAAGCCCCGAGCGCCGAGGCTTGGCAGAGCCCAGAGCGTCGTTATGTAAAGGGATGGGGAGCAGCCCGGGATGGGCTGGATGGAGGAAATGAATCCAATTACAGGATGAAGGGCAAAGGGAGGGAAGGACACGTTTGGTCTGGAGCAAATCCCTAGCAGGCTTTAAAGCAGGGATAGCGAGAAAAGGACAAAACCGAATTCCAATGCAGGACACGCAGCTGCCACCAAGAGGAACAGGGGCCTCAAAATGGGGCAAACGGCAGGGGATGGTGCTCTTCTGCTGGCTGAAAGGATGGCCAGGGCAGTGACGTGAGCGATTGTCCCTGGGAGACCCAAAGTACCACCAGGACGTGGCTTTTCTGGGAGCTGAAACACCGGGTTGGCTGTTGTGGTCCTGTAGGGACATCGCAGCAAGGAGCCAACCCAGCCAAGCCCTGCTGGAAAGCAGAAAACAAGCAAGCAGCCCCCAGATTTCCTCTGTACTGTTTCCCAAAAGATTATAACCCAGCTGGCCATGTCACAGCAGTCTCCAGGCTTCCACAGAGAAAACCAAGGGCTCTGCACTAGAAATGAAAAAAAAAAAAATTGACCCAGTTATGACAAAACGAAACAGCGTGTATAAAGCATTGCTGCGGAGGGCTACGAGCATCCACAATAAGGCCCTCAGGAATAACAGGGTTCAACTTCAAATGAGATTTACAAATTAAAAATAAAAGAGCTGGATTATTTCTATTTGCCTAAACCCCCTTTTCTGACCGCGCAGCCGCTCTCAAAGCTGGGCAACGGCAGGCACTGCTGGACAATGCAGAATGAAGGTGGTGGTGCCGCGCTCCTGCATCCCTCTGGAATTAAATAAATGCCTTTCTCTTGTCTCTCTGGCTTCCCAGTTAAGCACCTGTCCCTGGTTAAGCAAAGCAGAGCTTGGAGAGAAGAGCAGGACACAGATCCCTGACTCCCAGCTCCCCCTGTTAACACCTACCTGGCTCGAATAGCCCATAAAACAGAACAAAATCCAGCAGGGGTTTGACTGTGTTTTGCAAGACAGGAAGATGTCACAGGAGCAGGCGGCATCTTCTCCCTTGCACTGGCCATCACCCTCGTCAGAGAATGGCTCGGTCTCTTGTGCAGCTGCTAAAGTACAGAGAAATACAAAGAAAGGGGGCTCCAGGAAAGCTGGGGAGGGACTCTGGATCAGGGAGGGGAGCCACGGGATGAGAGGGAATGGTTTTAAACTGAAAAAGGGGAGATTGAGATGAGATCTGAGGAAGAAATCCTTTGCTGTGAGGGTGGTGAGCCCCTGGCCCAGGTTGCCCAGAGAAGCTGTGGCTGCCCCCTCCCTGGAGGGGTTCAAGGCCAGGTTGGACGGGGCTTGGAGCAACCTGGGCTGGTGGGAGGTGTCCCTGCCCAGGGCAGGGGGTGGCACTGGGTGGGCTTTAAGGTCCCTTCTAACCCACACCATTCTATATTTCTATGAAACATAGTTGTGCTGCTTGGATTTGCTGGGCTGTGCTGGCTGCTCGTCCCGCGGTGCTGCGTGGCCGGTGAGACTGTCTTGCAAACCTGCCTACTCCGCACAGCCCTGGTTTATCACTTCGTTAAAAGTGTTGACAGCACCACACGGAGCGGTGCAGGTTCACAGCTGAGCCGGGATTGCTCAGCTCCTTGGCAAGAAAATGACAGGTCCCAAAGACTTTCTATCTCTCCAAGGAAATCCTACAGTGCTTGCAGGGAAGTTACCTGGACCAGCAGCAGGAGGAAAAGCCTGGGAGGTGACAGGGGCCTGTTTGCTTGCACATGAGGTGAGGTTGGCAGTGGTGAAGCTCTCCCCGCTTCCCAGCTGCCTTCTGGCTCGCATCCACCCCCTGCGAGGCTGTGCTGATGGGGAGAGCCTGGAGAAGGAGCTGTGATGGGGAACCTGCCCGGAAAACAGGAGCTGGGGTTTCTCCTGCCCAAAGCACGTGAGTGCAGCCCACTGCGGGCCGCGAGCAAGGCAGGAGACAGGCTCTGTTCACCCTTATTTTTTGGGAAAGAAGCAAGGGCATGGTACAAATAACCTCCCCGTGCACCACCAGATCCTTGTCCTGGGTGGACGTGACCATGCAACCCCGGAGGAGCGGCTGCCGGCAGAGGGCACGGCTGCCTCCACCGAGCCGCCGGCCATGGCCGAGTTAATCCCCGCTGGGGGAGGACCGGCCCACCGAACCAAATTGTAAATACATCTGTGTCCTCCTTCTCCCTGCCACACATTTAAATCTATTTGATCCACTCTAATGGATTGATCTACAAGTTTGTGCACACACATCCTGCTTTGGACGGGGCGGCTGGCAGCGCATCGCCCATCACGACCTGTCAGCTCCACTCAGCCTCAGCGCCACCGGGAGCTGCCGGGAACGAATCCAATTACAGGATAAAGGGTTTTCTTCCCCTCCATATGGTCTCTATAACGCTCGGGCTTTATCTTTCTTTAACCCCTTTCCTGGCGAGGGGGCTCACAAGCCCAGCGTAAGCGGCTCAGCGCAGCGGCCACGCGTGGCTGCTATCTGATATGGGGAAACGAGGTCTTTCCAGGGCAGCCGGAGGTACCGGGAGGCACTGCAGTATTTGGGCCTTCCTCCCTCTTCTCCTCCCCACCAGGGAGGAAAGAGCCCCTCCAGAAGGGAATTTCAGGGCAGCGCGTTACAAAACCAGCCAGAGGCACAAAAGCGAGCTCGGCACTGTTTTACATTCAGCGTGGGTGCTCGTGGCTGAGGTTCAAGGTCCTGTGCGTTAGTCCATCACCAGAATTTAGCCACAGATGTTAGCTTCATGACTGATTTCTATCGCTTCTGCGTTTCTCTATGCCTTGCTCTGCAAGTCATTCCCTGTGTGCCCTCGGGCAGGTCGCTCCGGTGCCTCTGCCCAGGCAGCAATGAGGAAGCTCGCAGAGGGATGGGGAGAGGCGCATCCCCGCGGTTTGCTCTGCCTGTCACTCCAGCCCAGCGAACCAACCGTATCGGCTCAGTGCAAGTTAGTTATTTGATTATAATTATCATCTCTTGCTTTACACAGGACATGAAAGCCCAGAGCAGCTCAGGGCTCCGTCACGCAATGTGCTGACAAACAATGAGTAAGAGACAATCTCATCTCAAAGAGCTTAGCAAAGCAGAAAAAAAAAAAAAAACCTGCAAGAAGGAAGAAAACCCTTCCTTTTCTTAAGGACAAACACAAAGCAAGCCAGCCTCTCCTCTCGCATAAAAAGGGCCTGCATTTTGCTGTTGCTGCCTTTGTCGTAGAGTCAGCACAGAAGACAATTGAGAGCTCTCTGGGAGACGGCCCGTAAAGTTTCCCTGCTAAGAGACACCAAATTAAAGCCATCACTTTCCATTTCTGCGGCAGAGACGCAGAGGGAACCGAGGTTGCATTCAGGACACGTCCTGGAGGAACCAGCTATCCTCTCTGGTGTAATTTTCTCCTGCTGAGTTTATTCGAGGCCTTGGGCATCGCTCCGGCTATCACTGACCCGCAGAGCTCTAAATCCATCAGCCCCTGTTAGCATGGCAGAGGCGACTCGGGCTTACCTGCTCCGTGTTCAGCTCCCAAAAAGGGGAAGGTCTTGGTCCAGACCTTGTTGAAGGTCAGGTGAAAGTCCTCTTGGTCCAGTTGTTGGCACTCCTCTGTATGAAAGGTTTCTGGGTACCACGCATGAAGCCAAAATTGCGCGACACCTTGTCTGAAAGAGGGAGTGGAGAGGGTTTGCGCTGGCCACGGAAAAAAAAAATCTGTGCAAAAATTACTGCTGATCCTTCCCACCACCACCCAAAACAGACTGTTATTTTGCCTCTTCTCCCCATAGCTGTGCTTCATTTGCACAACCCTTTACCCTTTAGGAGAAGATAGGACATCACAAAGATGTGGCAGAAAGTCTCACAGAAATGGGAGGTGAAAATTACTCTCTGGGAGATGAAAATTAACTTTCCCATGAGATAACCATGTTCATATACAAAACCTTGGAGAAGCACCAGAGCTTTCAGATGCTGCTGGCACTGACAACAAGGTCCAAGTGTTTTGAAGGTGGACCATCATAGTGAAATCTTTTAGCTGAAAAGAGTTGCTTTCTATCGTGGAAGTTGGGAGGGACACACTGGAGTTAAGACTCACATCTGTACCTGGCTGTTTACGTGTATTCGCTTTTCTGGCTTCTCCTTTAATAGTCAAGTAATTCTGCAAAACCACGCCTACCGTTTGTACATCCCGAAGCCTGACTATGGTCAGGAGAGGCATGAAATACCTCAGCAGAAAACTTTGTGAGTAAGGCCATGGGACTTCTCCACAAGAAACTCTTCCCCTCAAGGAAGAGCTTGTGGACAGACCAGAAAAGACCTGGAGTGGGAATTTCATGACTGACAGTTTCACGGGACGTGCGGTGAGATACATCTGAGAGCCACAGCCATCCCATGGGGATTCCTTGTCCCAGGGCACCTGAGGTTTAAGTGACCCACTTACTCTTGCCACGTCCTAGTTCTGCTCCTCTCGGACCTGTACAGACGGATCAGCGATTAGGACATCATTCATCCCACGCCCCTTAGCCTTCCGCTCCTGCCCTCCAGCTCTGAGACACTCCAGTCTTGCAGAAGACCTCATTCATCCAGCAAGACAGCATTGACTTTTTCCATCCACCTTGTCTTGGTGGAGGGCAGCAGTGGGAAAGAGGCTAACAGCTTACGGCATTAACAGATCAGGGCCATTAACGCCACCAGATGTCATAGATTAATGGAAGAGCTTCACTAAGGCGCCTTAGGCAGGTCTCCTGGAGAAGAAACGCCCATGACCCAGAAGGAGAAAATGGGCAAAGAGCTTGGGATGGAGCGTTGGTGTTCCAAGCTGGCACTGACCATGCTGAGAAAGGTTTCACAGACTCATGTGTGCTGGCACGGGGATCCCATCTCCCAAACTGAGCGTTAAGAGACCAGGAGAAGCTTCTTTCCATCCCGCTTGCCCTCCCAGTGTGACTACAGGCTGGTGCTGGTGTGTCTGCACTGTCTCTGGAGGGAATCCAGGACATCAGCATGGCTGAGGCTTTACCGTCTCTTCCCAGGGACACTCAGGTGCTGCTTCTCCAGCAAGTAGTGGCACTTTGTCAGGCTGGTTTTAGAGCTGTGGCTAAGGACCCTCCCTAAACACCGCCAATCCTTGCAAAATTGTAACCCAGACTGGTGTCCCACTTCCTGGGATGGGGAGGAGACTCAAGGGGAAACACTCACCAGCAGCTCCCCAGGAGACAGGGAGCCCCCGGACTGGCCATGCCCCCTCCACCCCTGCCGGAGATCCTTGGAGGATCAGCTGGATAACATATATCCTTCAGCCCAGGGAGGAGGCAAGGCAGAGGAGGAAATTCAGAGTCCTTAGCACTCTAGCACAACCAGGGTGCATGATTCAGGGCGTAATACAGCCAAGAGACCTGCGCTGAGAACACTGTGTTTGCCAAGACTGCAGCCTTTGGGATGGAAAGCCCATGAGGTGGCCCTTGGCCATGTCAGCAGAGCCTGGTTTTGCCCTGTGCTGAAGACACGTGTCCATACCAGGCAGCACCCACATTGAACCAGGCACCCAAAGCACAGAGCAGCCAAACAGCCAGAGCCAAGCCCACAGCTCCGACCCCCAGAGCTCAGTCCAGCCTTCCCCCAGCAACCTCCCCAAGGTCAGTGGGGCAAAGCTGGGCACTCCCACTCCCCAAACGCCCCCATGGAGTCCTTCAGCCACCCAGGGACACCCCAAAGGCTGCGACCCACCTTGGACCTGAGCACCGACCCACTTCCCCATCAATCACCCAAAGCAGCCGCTCCCCAACTCACCACCCTCCTCTTCCAAAGGGCTCCCCACCCCATCCCTTCCTCCCCCCAACTCCTTAAACAATATTAAACACTTAATGGCAATTAATACGCTTTAATGCAGGTTTTGGGGCCAACTGGCTGCTTAGAGGGTGCTTAAACCATCAGCCCCTCTCAATCCCGTTGCCCTTGTCATACAAAGTTAGCCGAGCCCCTAATCCGGCCTCCCCCCGCGCTCCCTCGAGGACGCCGAAGGGTATAAAACCTCCCTGGCCCCGCGGGCCCCGCCAGCCCTCGACGCGGAGCAGGGGCAGCGCACCACCTCCCATCCCCTCGGGATTTACTGCCATTCTTATTAATTCACTCATTTTTTTGAAGGGGGGAGGCCCCTTTAGTTGGGTATTTTTTCCACACTGGGGGGGGGTCGGGCTTCCTTTTTTTTTTTTTTTTAATTGGGGTTGAAGCCAAATTAATTACAAAATCAGAGCATTTGATTTAAAAAAAAAAAAAAGCTCTTGAAAGCAAAGCAGCTGCCATAACATTGGCAGGATGAATGGGACGGAAGGTATCAATTTTTATGTGCCTATGTCCAACAAGACAGGGGTGGTGCGAAGCCCCTTTGAGTACCCCCAGTATTACTTAGCCGAGCCCTGGAAATACCGCATTGTGTGTTGCTACATCTTCTTCCTCATCTCCACCGGTTTGCCCATCAACCTCCTTACCCTCCTGGTCACCTTCAAACACAAGAAGCTCCGGCAGCCGCTCAACTACATCTTGGTCAACTTGGCGGTGGCTGACCTCTTCATGGCCTGTTTTGGCTTCACGGTCACCTTCTACACTGCCTGGAACGGCTACTTCGTCTTCGGCCCCGTTGGCTGTGCCGTGGAGGGCTTCTTCGCCACGCTGGGAGGTAAGGGCTGTGCGGTGGGAGCTTGGGTCTAAGGGCCAAGCTTGGGAGCGGGTGATCTTGCTTCTTCAGGGCTTTAGGAGCGCAGTTCCAGCCCTTTACCATTCCATGGGGATGGCTGCGATGCATGCGGCGTCCCTCCCGTGCAGAAAGCCATCGCTCACCGTGGAAGGCGCTGCTTCCCCGTGGCTTAAAGATGGAGATAAAAAGAGATTTATCCAAGTTTGATCTTGATGCCAGGAAGTGCCCATCTCACGGCAAGCAGGCCATCTGCGAGGCAATGAATGCCAGGAAGGGATCCTTCTTTGCAGGATCAAGCCTGGGGTCATCTGGCCACTCTGCCCGGCGTCCATTCAGGGGGTCTCACCCTGAAGTTGCCTGGCTAGCAGAGACCTGCTGGGGATGACCACACCACGTCCTTAAATCAATGTCAAGCATCTTTGCCAAAAGCCTTTTCTCGGGAAAAGGTGAAGCATTTGGCAGGGTTTGAGGAGGGAAAAGACATCCCATGGGAGAGAGACAACTCAGGAGAGTGACCCCGTGGAAGGGGTACAAGCATGGAGAGGGGGAGTTCAAGGCAAGGAGAAGGGTGACAGCTTATTTAGGGGCAAAAGGAAGATGTGGCAGCTCTTACCCAGAAGAGAAGAGCAGCAGCGTGGAGGGGAACGAGGATTCAGGGTTGCACAGAGCTAGGGAATCCAGGCCCAGGCTTTGCAGCAATTGCTCAGCTCTTGTCCCAGTTGCAGCCGTATTTGGGTGCCCTTGGGAGCTTCCTTATTTCGCTTCTCAGGGACATGAGAGCCGCTAACGCTTCGCCCTGCACAAAGCCCCCGTGCAAAACAGGGAAAATTCATTTTGCACCCCGTGCCCACGCAGCCAGCCGGGCCCACACGACACCTCGTGATGGAGCTGACAACTGCTAATCCTTGCTGCAGAGATCCATAACCACTGCAAGGACTTCACTTCTTTTTTTTTCCCCCAAAATGGGCAATTCAATTTCCCTCAATTGATGCTGATCTTGGGGGCGGGGAGGGGGGGGAAAGGCCAAAAATGAAAAAAAAGATGGATATTCTGGCAGGCAAAAGCAAAGCTAAATAAATGTCCTGATTGAAGCCAAGGACGGGCTCGGTTTTGGGGTCAGAAGATCATATGGGTCTGCACCATTTCTGACCAAGTGGGCTTTCAGGCAGCATTACTTGCCCTTCCAATGTTTGTATCCAGTAAAGAAAAAGGAGTCTCCAGTTCAGAGGGAAGAAATTTTGATGGGAAGCAGCCACTGCGCGAGCAGCAGGACTCCAGCGAATCCTAGCACAGGGTGTAGTTATCAGCAGATTATCACAGCTGGGGGCATTAGCAGGCTTACAGCACCGACTAAACGCTCCCAATCCCCTGAAGTTTAATTATCCCTTATAAATACATGTGCACGCATGCCCACCCACACAGCCTCCCCCATACACCCCCCCTCCCCGATCCAGCACTGGCGGAAGGCTCATGAAATACGCATCTAACGGCATCAACAGGTTTGGACGCATCTGGCATCTTTGCCGGAAATTGTGCTTCCTCACGCCCAGGTGGAATTCACCCCCCCGAGTTTTAAATGATTAAAAAACCATCATATCCCCTCCTCTGTCACCAGCATCCTGCTGCGGCACAGACGCTCCCCTCCGCTCCCAGACCTTTTGCAGGTTACGGCTGGGAGATTCTCGGTTATTCAACAGGATGCTGGTTATCCCTGGCTGATCCCCAACCTCTCGGTCTCCTCTGCGACCACGATACCATGATCAAGGCCAGAGGAGCTCTTACCACCACCGTACGCTCGCTTTTTCTCTCCCTCCCGCAGGCCAAGTCGCCCTCTGGTCCCTGGTTGTCTTGGCCATAGAGCGCTACATCGTCGTCTGCAAGCCCATGGGAAACTTCCGCTTCTCCGCAACCCACGCCATGATGGGCATCGCTTTTACCTGGATAATGGCCTTCTCCTGTGCTGCTCCGCCCCTCTTCGGATGGTCCAGGTGAGTCCAAGGATGCTCAGCGGCAGCCCCAGCTGCTGTGCAAAAACCCCGTGGGACAGGAGACGTGGCTCAAGCACGAAACTCCCTGGGCTCCAGGCGAGAGAGGCAACGGGGCAAGCCAGGACAGAAATGGAACCTCAGCTGTCAATCTCTTGATGGCTTGGTGTCCCCTAACCAAAGGCAGCCATAGGCTCAGGATCTCCTACTGCAATAGTCCTTCGTGCCCCCTTGATGTTCAGCAGAGAAAGAGGGGCTTCCATAGGCACGGCTCGTCTCACCCATGCTGTGAAGAGCCCATTTCTCTCTGCCGACCATAAAGAGCGTTTGGATGACAAGGCCAGCAGGCAAGGCTGCTCTGGGGAGGCAAACCTGGCCTTGCTGATGTGCTGCCACCCCAGATTTGCTCCTGGAAGCCCTGCAGCACTTTTCCCAGCACCCCTGCCCCACTCTCTGTCCGGCGCCCAGCACCACAGCACATTTCAGCCCCCCACCGACAAATGCCCCCCACCAAAAGCAGAGGCAACGCTGGCTGCTCACACCAAGACTGCTCACTATGCTCCAGCGAGTGTCCTCTGGGCAACTGAACCCCACGTCTGGCTCTTACACGCACCCACATCCCTGGCCAGGAGCTGATCCAGCAGCCAAAGGCCACCTGGAGTAAGGGAAGAGCTGAGGAGATGGAGATGATCCCTCTAATGCTGCAGCTCTAGCCCCTCCTGACACCCCGCTGCAGAGCTGCCCTGCGGGGTCATAGCAAACCTCTACCAGCCCTCTGGGCACGTGCAGGAGGTGGCTTTGGGGCAGCAAAACCCCTTTACCATCCACCTGCAATGAGGCACAGCCAGATGGTCCTTCTCCAGCCTTGAATCCCTGCCCAGGCAGCCAGTCCTTGGCTCCCAAGCAGACCTGAGCTGCATCCCTTTGAGCCAGGGCCCCTCCAGACACCAGCTGTGCATCCCTCCACCCCATGCAGCAGCGGGGACGAAGCCCTCAAGAGGTTGGGCCCACCAAACTGGTGGCTCTAGTCCCCTCTCCGCATCCCTCCATGGGCAGAGGGAGAGCAGGCGGCTCGCGGCAGGCAAGTGCTCAGCCACGTAGGAAGGAAATAAATAGCCTGTTCTCCGTGGGAGGGAGCGAGTGTCACAACAAACCGATGCACCGCGCTCAAGTGCAACATGTCAGCACAGCTCATGCCGGCCCTGAGGGAGCCAAGCACTGCAGGGCCAGCGAGGACGGCCAGAGGAGAAGCCGGGGAGGAGCCACACCAAAACACATCTGCTGCTCTTCAAGTATCCCCCATCCTTTGGGAATTCGGTCCTGGGGTTGAACCCCTCCCGTTAACCCCAGGGAGGGTCCTGGGGAAGATCCTAACCTTTCTCACTGGCAGATACATGCCGGAGGGGATGCAGTGTTCCTGCGGCCCCGATTACTACACCCACAACCCCGACTACCACAACGAGTCCTACGTGCTCTACATGTTCATCATCCACTTCATCATCCCGGTCGTGGTCATTTTCTTCTCCTATGGGCGCCTCATTTGCAAAGTCCGAGAGGTAACATTGGGAGGGGACGAACGGGGACAGGGTGGGCAGCTGGGGCAGGAGCAGGGAGGTGGGTCTGGGGGTGGGAAGCTCTGGGGTGCCCCTCACCACCCCCCTGCCCGCAGGCAGCTGCCCAGCAGCAGGAGTCGGCCACGACCCAGAAAGCAGAGAAGGAGGTGACACGGATGGTGATCCTCATGGTGCTGGGGTTTATGCTGGCCTGGACGCCCTACGCCGTGGTGGCGTTCTGGATCTTCACCAACAAGGGAGCAGACTTCACTGCCACGCTCATGTCAGTGCCTGCCTTCTTCTCCAAGAGCTCCTCCCTCTACAACCCCATCATCTACGTCCTCATGAACAAACAGGTGAGATGCTCCATGTCATGCAGGGTGAGCCCCAGCCCTTGGCTTACCAGCACGCCTGGGGTCACCGCAGGCACCTTGCTCCTCCCCATAGCAGGTGGGCATCTCAGCCTGGGGGGAGCAGCAAGCTCAGGGGCCGTGGGGGGCTCTCAGTATGGCAGCACATCCCCGCTGGACCCTGGTGCCATTGCTCTCCATTTCTCTCCCCTCTTCAGTTCCGTAATTGCATGATCACCACAATCTGCTGCGGCAAGAACCCCTTTGGGGATGAAGATGTCTCCTCCGCCGTATCCCAGAGCAAGACCGAGGTCTCCTCTGTCTCCTCCAGCCAAGTATCACCTGCATAGACCATGGACAGTTTGAACTGGGGCGACCCGCCGAGCTTGGGGACCAGCCAGACACCCACAGTCTCATTTCATGCAGTCGCCCCCTCGTGCACCGACCCCCTCCCCGGCACGAGCCGTTAGCTGTGCACGTACCGCGATAGCTTCCCTCCCACCATGTGCAGACCCCCCGCCCCAGGCACGCTCGCTGGGGCACCCCTGCCCCCACCGGTGCCAACATGGCACGACCACGCTGACACAGGTCCCAGAAGCCAGCCAGCTTTTGGGGACCATCCAGCTGTCAGCAAACCCCTCCCGCTTTGTTCACATCGTATTAAATCATCAGCGGCCAGTGGGAAACCCCAAACTGCGGTATTTTCCTCCCTGACAGCATCCCCTTTCCCTGGCGCTCCGGGGAGTGCTGAGAAGCATTCAGCCCTCATTTGCAAAAATTAAGTGTACAGACCTCATCACAAAATCCCCAGAAGCTCGAACCCGCGGCTGGAGCGGTCCCGGCTGCCCCTTGCCGGCACCCAAGCCTGGGGCTCGCCCAAGCCGCGCACCCCGCTGCCGGCACAGCCGATGGAAATCAATACCCGTAGTCTTTATAAATCAATATAACAAATGGAGCTGGGAGCGGGCTTCGCTTCAAGCCCGGCTCCCTGTATCCCCAAGACAACGCTGTAGATATATTTTTTTGTGTGTCTTGGAACCTGTAAATATTTGCTCACATACTTTGAAGTCTCTATCTTTCTCAGCCCTTTCCTTCCTCCTCCTCCTCCTCCCAACTCCGAGGCAGAGAAATCATCTTTCACCTCCGCTCCTGCCGGCCGGACACGCACAGCCAGCCTTGGAGGGTGGGACCGGTACCTGAGCACTTTCCTGTACATATTTTATAAATAAATAATATCGTGTCAGCACAAGGACTTCTACAGTCAAGAAGTAGGGATTAAAAAAAATAAGAAATAAACAGAAGCAGCACAGAGAAAAACCCCAGGTGCTCAGTCCTTGTCCTTTCTCTTGGGCTGCGGCGACAAGATGCTGATGTCCAGCCGAGAGAGCGCAGTGCTGCTGGTGGACACGCAAACTCAGAGCTGTCTCGGAAGCCATGGGAAAGGGGACCTAAATCACAGAGGGGAGAGCAGTGACCGTCCCCAGCAAGGCGACAGCCCCGTTAGCTGGAGCACCGAAGGGGTTTAGAGGCAAAGACACAGACAGGGCAGCCGCCGCCACCGCTTGCACCGCTCCCCTCGCTGCCCAGCCTACCGCCAGCCGTTATCTTTCCGTCGTTTAATATTTCAGCATCCCCCACATAGCCTTAAATAAAGCTTCAGCAGAAGCGCTTTTTGCGGAGTTCGAGTTCCCCTCCCCGCGGGGCACTTCGAGTCAGCGTCGTTAAGGAATTGGCAGAGTCAGGGAAATATTGTTCCCTGTGTCAGGGAATTTGTTACCGAGCTGGCTGGAGAGCAATCCCAGGCGCATTCACTGCCAGGGCTCTCGCCCCCCACCACCCTCCCCGTGTGGCACATGCGTGCCCCCTCTCAGCCATTTTTCCTCTTTTTTTGGGGCCAAAGCAACCAAAGCTTGGTGGGGAGCCCAAGGCTCGCCCCTGGGATGGGGTTGCAGGAATAGAAACCACCTTTTGCTCCAAAACAGCAGCGCAGCCGTGCCCCGGGGAGGGAGGGGGAAGGATGCTGCCCCCAGTCCCAGCTCCCCAGGTACCCTGCACCCAGCAGGATTATGCCTGCACCCATCCGAATTCGGGGCTCCCGGCCAGTGCCCGATGCCGGGGTCACCACAGGAGCAGGACTCTGCCCCACTCCTGCGCCGGCAGCCACGCTGAATAATTCATGGCTCGCTCTCCCCGGGTCTCGGGAGCCTCCTTTCCTTCGCCTACAAAGCAACAAGCCCATTTCCTTTTGTTCTTTGAAGCGAGGGAGAAGCAGAGGCATGGAGGCACCGGGGCTTCTTTATAGCGAGTGATTGAACACGCCGCGCGCAAAGGAGGCCTCCTCGGCATTGCTTATCTCACCCCCTGGACTTTGGAGTGCAATATATCACGGGAACACAACCCTCCATAACCGCACACCAGAACACGGTGCCTGGCTGCGTATCCCCCGCCCCTCCCCTACTTTTTTTTCTTTTTTTTCCATTTTTTAAATGCTGCAGTTACAGGTGAGGGCGGCTCGCCTTTCGCTGCCGCGCAGGGATGCTGGAAGAATTCACAATGATGTAGCAGACCCTGGAGGGGGATGACAGCGGCCCAGGACCCCTAACGGGGAGCTCTGGCAGGCCAGGGACCACCTTGGGGTGGGCTGAGGCTTTGCAGCCGAATTTCCCCCTGGGTATGAGAGGGATGGAGCCAAGTGCTGCGGCTCGCTGGGCGATGGCAGATGCTGGCATCGATGCCGGCAGTGATGCCTTCTGGCCACCCCCACCTGCGCGCAGCAGCCAGCTGCCTCACCAGATGTGTCACCACCCATGAGCCAGATGTGTCACCCCCCGCGACACCACAGCAGACAAACGAGCCAGCGGAGGTCAGGAGCACCCGGCCTGTCCCTGCAACCCCGAGAATGCTTTGCAGAGAGAATCATCTCCAGCAGAACAGCGTTAAAGGAAAAGAACATCCCTCAACAATAGCTTTACCTCCTTGGCGCAGCCACCCTGCTGTGAGGAGCCTTCTCCAGGTGGACGTTGCCCGGACGGGCTGTGTAGGCGTGGGATGGCGAGCAGGGCTGGCCGGTGATGCTCAGAGGTACAGGCAGCTTGTCATCAGGCACGACCCAGAGGAGCTGCTTTATTTGGGGTCAAGGCTGCAGATGGGAATAAAAAAAGACAGAAACCCATCCCAAGAGAGCAACCCCTCTGCTGCTGCTGCCGCCAGCCCCTCTCTATCCACTGAGAGAGTGGTGAGCCCCTGGCCCAGGTTGCCCAGAGAAGCTGTGGCTGCCCCATCCCTGGAGGGGTTCAAGGCCAGGTTGGACGGGGCTTGGAGCAACCTGGGCTGGTGGGAGGTGTCCCTGCCCAGGGCACGGGGTGGCACTGGGTGGGCTTTGAGGTCCCTCCCAACCCAAACCATTCCATGATTCTATGATCTAAGGTGGCCCCACAGCAGCTGATGATGATGCTCACCTCTCCTGGAGCAAATCCCCTCCAAGAAATCAAAGCATCCAAGCACTGGTTTCCCTAAAATCACACAGTTTGGCCAGGCAGGGGTATGGGAGGAGCGCAGCAGCCAGGCAATCTGCAACCAAAAGTGAAAAACCTCATCCAGCCCTCATTGAGTCAACCTTTCCACGGCAGAAAGCATTGCATTGAAGGGGTTTTCTTTTTCTTCCCTCCCTCCTTGTTTCAAATGCCATTTTTTGGAGGTGTGAAGTCATAATTTTCTTGCAACTGCCCGCCAGGCCATGCTCCCCTCGTTTTTCAAATCAAGGGGCTTTTAAAGATGTTCTTTATTGATCCAACACTTACTTATATGCGAACAATAGGAGAAGATGGTTAGTTCAGTTATTAAATTCAGAGAGCTGACAAAAGCAATCAGAAGATACATCACTTAATAAGAGATTAAGAGGGAAGCAGCAGGAGCCCAGATTTCTGACCCAGGGTTTCAGATTGTTTTATACGTGTACGTCTATGTATTTTTACTGCTCAGATGGCAACATAATAAAACGATACAATTCTGCGCCTTGCCCACAGGCTTTTATCACTAATTGATTTTTGCAACAGCTCATCTAATCTCAAGTCTAAAGGCTTTTGGGTGGGCTGCATGGAAGGGGCATCTCTGGGCAGAGGGAAACCCAGGGCTGGGGGCTGCAGCCAAAGCAGGGAGCAGGATGGGCACAGGGAAGAGCTGGAGCTCGGTCCCACCATCCTCAGTGAGGCAGAGCTGGGTACCAGCCACTCGCCGCCCTTGAGGAAGTCATGCCCAACCTCTTCCTCGGCTCAGCCTGCCGTGTTTGAGTTCCCTGGCTAAAACTGCCAAGGGCTCCAACCTTGTGGCAAACTTAGCCAGCTGAGGAGCCATGCAGGATCCAACCCATCCCCATCCCAGGGAGCCAGTGTCACACATCCCTCCTCCCCCTCTCTGCTGGGACCGGGGCGTGCTGTCACTGCTGCTGGCATAAGTGAGTCAATATTTCCCATGGTTTGGAGAGGCAGACAAATGGGAACCTGATTTCAAGATTCCTTAACTCATGTTCACACAGTTAAGCTTTAATCCATCTTCATTATGTTTCCTTTTCACTAGAACTCCTCATATTACAAGGACAAGATATCCCGTAACAATTATTTGTTCTTTAAAGTTTGATGAGCTTCATATGCAGATCAGATCCGGGCACGGCAGACCAGGTTGGCATCTCTATGAATAACCATTTGGTTAAATATCCTGGGGCAGGAGCTACCCTTTAGGAGCCCTTGGACAACCCACACCTTTCCCATATGGGAAATCCCCATGTGCATCATGGAACTGGGAGATCCCCAAACCCATTCCCAAGGTCCCACCCTTGAAAAATCATTCAGGAGTTATTTCTGTCCACGTCTCCACAAATACATTGATATTTTCAGGCACTGCTTGCTTGCAATCAGCAAGGACCATTCCAGCATCGCTTGTCACTACATCCCACATGGAGTACTGCATCCAGCTCTGGAGTCCTCAGCACAAGAAGGACACGGAGCTGTTGGAATGGGGCCAGCGGAGGGCCACGGAGATGCTGGGAGGGCTGGAGCCCCTCTGCTGTGAGGACAGGCTGAGAGAGCTGGGGGGGTTCAGCCTGGAGAAGAGAAGGCTCCAGGGAGACCTTGGAGCCCCTTCCAGTCCCTCAAGGGGCTCCAGGAAAGCTGGGGAGGGACTCTGGATGGGGGGAGGGGGGAGACATAGGATGAGGTTTTAAGCTGGAAGAGGGGAAATTTAGATGAGATCTGGGGAAGAAATTCTTGGCTGTGAGGGTGGTGAGCCCCTGGCCCAGGTTGCCCAGAGAAGCTGTGGCTGCCCCATCCCTGGAGGGCTTCAAGGCCAGGTTGGACGGGGCTTGGAGCAACCTGGGCTGGTGGGAGGTGTCCCTGCCCAGGGCAGGGGGTGGAACTGGGGGGGCTTTGAGGTCCCTTCCAACCCAAACCATTCCGTGATTCTGTGATTCATAGCAGATAACTTCACACAGAGCAGGTACCGGCACCTTCTCCAGCACCATTGGCCTGAGGTTGCCCCTGCCTGCTCCCACCTCAATTCACATGCAATTAAGGAAAGGAGCCAGATTCAGTGAGGAAACAGAGACAGCTGGAAATTCAGGCCCAAAGGGCATTTCAGTGTCTAACTCTTATCCCCACTGCAGCTGGGACTGCTCCTCCTTACCCGAGTATTGCCATCATCTGTTTTAGGAAGACTGCAGTAATTGGCTCAATTCATTTTAGATCAGTTATCATTTGTGCAAGCAGCAGTCGGGGGGAAAAGCAGCTTGTAGTTAATAACATCCCTAATTTGGAGACATCCGCAGAGATGAGGAGGGAGAGATCTCAGCAAGGGGCCGTTCCTTGGTCCTTGTCCCGTGGTGGCTGCAGGGCACAGACCGGGGTCCTGCCCCAAAACCCAGGGACGGAGGTGGGGTGCGAGGCTGCAGGGGTGCTGCGCTGTACAGCACTCATCCTGCCCCGGGACTGATCCCCTTCAGGCTGGGACATGGCTTTCTTGCATTTCTCCTGGGACATATTTATCGGGTCTGAGTGCAGGAGCGGCAGCCGGGATGCCGGAGAGTCTGGCTCCGTCTATTTGTCTCTGCCAAAGAAAAAGCATGTCCTTGTCTGGCCACGCCGGCAGTTCTGCAAACAACAAGATAAGATTAAAAAAACCCCTCTCTTTTCCCTCTGTGCCATCACACTCACAGGT